>PVJN01002163.1:0-122824 GCA_004026805.1 Lasiurus borealis
TATTCTTGGCTCCATTCAGCTGCAGCTGCTGAGCTAGTAAAATCCGAGAGAAGAAGGAACCCAGTGAATAAAGAAGACAGAAATGAAAGAAGAAAGCTCGGCCAAGAGAATCTCCTGATAAGGCCGAGGCAGTGGAGAGAAAAGGAATTTATAACCCAGAGAAGACACTTAGCTGGGCTTTCTCACATGCCCACTATCTGAGCTACAATCATCTGGGTTCAAATAAAAGAATGCTCTGTCCCGGTCATTAGTCATGTGTGTGTTTTTAAGGCGCAGATTCCAGCAGAGGCAATTCTGGGGAGGAGTGAACTATTTATTTACCGGAGTCTTGCTTATGACTGTTTTATCCAGGCAAGCAGATAAAGATCCAACGCGCCCAGAAAGCCGGTCTGCCTGCCTTCCTTCCTGCGAGGATTCTGAAGAGGGGCTCTGCCTGACCCCAAATGAGGGCCGGTTATAAAACCTTGGCAAGGCCAAGGGCAGAGAGGCAGCACCGCTGGGTGAGGGAAGCCATAAACTAAACAGAAAGACATCCTGGCCCCGTACTTTCTCAGAACATACCCTCGGGCCTAAGGTTTAAATCACATTACAAACCAGTTTCCACATCTGTAAATAGGTCACCGGGCATCCACGAATTCAGCGCTGCAGGGGAGAAACCTGCCAGGTGATTTAAAAACCAGCACAGGGAGTGCTGGGCTGGAACACAGCATCCCTCCCCTGGACCCGGGGCACCGATGGGGGATGCGGGGATTAAGGGCTGCAGGGAAGAAGATTCTTGGACATCTCGGGATTTGTCAAGGTTCCCAGTTATCTGGAAATACCTAACGGACGGCCAACAGAATAACTCAAGGAAGTTGTCTGCAAGCCTAGAGATGGGCATTTTTACAAAGTGACAGTAAATATGAGGAAACAGCTTACAGTTGTGTTTTCCTGGGTCAGAACCAAGCTCCGGGGGATGAGGAATGGATACTCCCTGCACCAATGGACCACTCTCCTCACCCAGCCCTGGGATGTGGTGTTCGAACGTGTGGTCAGTGTTGAGAAGAGAGTTCATATCCTATAAATGCGGTGATGAGTGTCTACAGAGTTCAAGATATGGTTGGAAAGTATGTTATTCTACCCATCATGTATAATAAAAGCCTAATATGCTAAGTGTCCGACTGTTCAACATTTGATGGGTCAGTATAATGGACACTGACTACCATGGTGCAGATACTCCAACCGGTAGGCTGGGATCTGGCCAATCAGGACTGGGTGAGATGAGTCAGACATGCCCTGGAGCCATCCCGTGGTCCCTCCCCAGCCCTGATCATGCACTGATGGGGTCCCTCAAACTAGCCTGCACCCTCTCACAATCCAGGACCCCCTCAGGGGATGTTGGCCCAATCCTACAGGCCAGGCTGAAGGACCCCACTGGTGCACAAATCCGGGCGCCGAGCCTCTAATATGCTATAAAATCAGGACATTCAACATGACAAGAAACATATGATCATTCACATTTTACTGCATTCTCTGGGTCAGACTTGCATTTGTGGTCACTAATGGGGAAGCATAGAAAACACCTTTGAGAGAGACCCTGGAAACCAGTGTGGATGGATAGAGGGATGGGTGGATGGGTGGATTATGCACTGTAAGGGTATAACCAGGTTTCAGCAAACAGACTGCAGAACTGCAGAGGTAAGATGAGCTATATTTCAGTACAAACAGGTTCCAAAAAGTCATGGTGTTCTGAGTGAGAAGGTGGGAGCTGTGGAATTATTGGGGAATGGCGTCTTTGTCAATAAAGATAATGAAGAGATGGTTCCTACAACTGAATAGCAGAGATGGTAGCACCTGGAAAGAAAGAACTTCACCTGCACTAATCAGGTGAAGTTATATGCTATATAGCATATAAAGAATATATAAGTACATACATATCTCAGCACCCATCCCTCTGAATCTTCACTGATAAATCAATATGCTTCAGTGGGCCCATACATTTTATAACACATTTTTGAATCAAATTGTTAATATGGACAGGGCCTCACGAAAGAATATTTACCCATTCTCCTGCACAACTTAGGGGAGGCCATGGTGAGTAGCACAGTGAATACTGATTGAGGAGGACAAGGAAAAAAGAACTGTATGGGCTGAAATATAAGAGCTAGGAGAAGCCAATAATATATATCAAAGGAAAAAGGAGAATAAGAAATTAGGAATGAGATGGTAAAATAAATAAATAAATAAATAAATAAATAAATAAATAAATAAATAAATAAATAAAGGTATGCTTTGCATTTCAGAATAGTTATATTGTCCTTGAGTCTTATATTCTGGGTAGGAGAGAAGGAAATCAATTCTATTCTTGTCAGAAAATAAATACATTGAGATTTAGAAAGTAGACACATGGCTGGGATATTTTCTTTTCTAATGATATACCACTAACTTAGCCAACACAACCAATAGAGACATTAATATCGGTTTTAAACAAGTGTATCACCTAGGCAGATCCCTAAATTTCTTTAATTTTACATTAGAATATAAAATCGCTCATTCTAATGGGTTAGTCCTTCAGAAGTCCCATTGACAAAAATACCGCAAAGGCAGAGGGAAATATATTGTTATTTCTGCTCTGGCTGTTTCTCCGTTTCCTAATAACAATAATGAACTTGAAGCATCGGATTTGCATACAGATAGGTCTAGATTCCTGTTTTGCTGAGGCTGTACAGTTAAGCATGGCGCTGATGTGCACTTCCCAGCCTCAAAACACAATTTAAAGACCACTTTATGGAGAGTCGAATTACAGTAATGTGCTTAAGCATTAGGGCTGTGGCTTTTCCAAAAATCGCTGGCGACAAAGGCAAAGTTCTACGGCACGTAAGTCAATCACAAAGTTCTGAGCTGTTTTCAGCTCATTGATTGCGGTTGTTCTTTGAATTCCTTAATGTCCCAATCCATGCAATATTGCCACCCATTCAATTTCCCAAGCTTTGACTCTGTCCCTTCCTTCTACTTCTTTTTTTATATATATATATTTTATTCATTTTTTACAGAGAAGAAGGGAAAGGGACAGAGAGTTAGAAACATCGATGAGAGACATCGATCAGCTGCCTCCTGCACGCTCCCTACAAGGGATGTGCCCGCAACCAGGATACATGCCCTTGACTGGAATCGAACCTGGGACCTTTCAGTCCGCAGGCCGATGCTCTCACCACTGAGCCAAACCGGTTTCAGCCCTTCCTTCTACTTCTGACCAAGAATCAGTGCAATGGTTTGGCTCAGTGAATAGAGCATTGGCCTGGGCACTGGAGGGTCCCAGGTTTGATTCCAGTCAAGGGCATATGGCCGGGTTGCAGGCTTGATGTCCAGTTGGGGCCATGCGGGAAGCAGTCGATCAATGATTCTCTCTCATCATTGATATTTCTATCTCTTTCTCCTTCTCCCTTCATCTCTGAAATCAATACAAATATATATTTTTTTTAAAAGAATCAGTGCAAATACAGTCTTGCACAGGCCCTGCCTTCTAGCAGCTCAATGTCTCCTAGGACGACAAGAAGACAAAAAAGTGCAATACAACGTGAATATTGGTGTGTTCCAATTGCCATGAAAACACAGAGAAAGGAACATTTGCCACCGCCCCTTCAAACCACGCCTTTGTGAATATAAGTTCAACAAGCAAAGAAATGGCGAAAAATAGCATCCCCGATAGATGTGAAAGCACAAAGATGGATTTAAAACAAACACACAAATGCATAACTTTCTCAAGAAATAGGGGCATGGTGGCAGGTGATGTGGCTGGCTGAGCGTAAGACAGGAGAAGGGGTGGGAAGTAAAGGGCAGATGATGGACATCCTTTAACATGAAGCAGGACTCCATTCTACAAGCAACTGAGGGTCACCAAAGAGGTTATACTGGTTTTGATGCTTGGTTGTTGCTCTTCTTATTGTTGTTTCTTTGCACAGCCAGAAGAAATAACAGTGTGGAGGATGATTGTGATAGGATAGAAAAAGAGCAAACAGGGGCAAGGAGATCAGCTAAAGGGCTATCGCTGTACTTCTGGACAAACCCCAAGTTTAGAGAGAAGTCAGTGACAGGGAGGGCAGAGGTCAGTGGAGGACTTTGAGTGATATTTACCAAGAGGATTCACTAGGGTTTGGTGTCCAATTGGGTGTGAGGAGGAAGTGAGTGACCAATGGCCATTGACATGTGGAATCTCATGAACAAAAAAGATCCAGAGAAAAATTATGAACAACAAATACATATCTCTCAACAAGTGAATCTAAAAACCAAGCAAATTGAAAATCTGATGAACAGAATAAACTGGTGAATAGAATAGAATCAGGGGCATAGAAAGGGAGTGGACTGACAATTCTCAGGGGGAAAGAAGTGAGGGAGGTTCAGGGAGAGACTGGACAAAAATCATACACCTATGGATGAGGACAATGTGGGGGAGAGGTAAGGGCAGAGGGTGGGGTGGGAGCCGGGTAGAGGGGAGGTATGGGGGGAAAAAAGAGGAGCAATTGTAATAATCTGAACAATAAAGATTTATTTAAAAAAAAAAAGATCCAGAGACATTGAAGCATCCAACAGACTGACATATTTCAGAGAGAAGTGGAGGGGAGAGGTAGCAGGAAGAGATTAACCAATGAACTTATATGCATGGCCCAAGGAGAGACAACAGTGCAAGGGTAAGAGCAGGTAAAGTGGGTCAATGGGGAGGGGGACTGGTATAATAATTTCAAGAATAAAGATAAAATTTTTAAAGGGTTATGCTAAATTCAATGGTGTATCTGGGAAGGTGGCTTAGCGACTAGGAAGGCCCTCGGGTGACATTTACCTTGGTGATTTCTCCCTGGTCTGGGCGTAGCTTCTGGCTGGGCACCACAGAAGCTCCATCTATGCAGCATGTCAGAGGGTATGGAGCTGGGATGCTGATTCGTCAGCATGTCAGAGGGTATGTCAGCTGGGATGCTGACAAAGCAATTCTGTACAGAGGTAGTGTGGAGGATGATTGTGATAGGATAGAAAAGAGAGCAAACAGCCCTAGCAGGTCTGGCTCAGTGGGTCGAGGGTCAGTCTGCAGGCCCCTGGTTTGATTCCAGTCAAGGGCACGTGCCTGGGTTATGGGCCAATTCCCAGTGTAAAGCATTCAGGGAGGCAGCCAATCAATGATTCTCCCTCATCATTGATGTTTCTATCTCTTTCTCACTCTCCCTTCTTCTCTGAAATCAATAAAAATATTTTTTAGAAGATAACAGAGGCAAGACTTACCAATTGTGAGAAACACAACTGTTAAGTGGCCTAAATCTCCTATTTAGAATGTCCATTGCATTATGTCTACAAGTAAACTGGGGAGAGGTTAGCTGGTAAACATGAAGTCAGCCCCCATGAGCTACGTGGTTTCCTGTGTAATGGATCCAGGCTGGTGGTCCAGTATGCCACTCAGCCTCCAAGCCACACCATCCTGCCCTTCTACCTGGGCATATCTGAGGGGGCACGGTGAGTATCTGTCTTGCTATCGACTTTCCCTTTGTCCCCCCTGATGAGATCTCTTTTCTCTGTCCACTAAATCATACTCCCTAAATCCCATCTTCTCATTCCCAACTCAAGAATCTTCCATGATCCTAATACCAAAAGAACAGAGCTCAATATTCTCGTGAGACTATCGGGATCGGGCTATATCCCACCTTTCCAGACCTACCTCCTTCTGCATTGTCACATACATTTGAATCACTGCAGAAGATAGACTTGCAACTTTGTCTCCTGCTCTCTCTTGAGTCCTCATTTCCGTGTACTAGTGATGACAGTTCATATCCGTTGAGTACCTTCTCTGCTCCAGATATTGCACTAACTTCTAAATACCTACATGTCCACCTGATCCTCACCTCGTGCATCTAATACTCAACACTAGGAAGCTGATACCATCAGTGGACCCATTTTACAGATAGGGAAACAGAGGTTTGAGGAATAAAGAAATTTGTCCAATGTCAAATAGCTACCAAGCGATGCTGCAGGTCTTTGAACCTAGCCTGGGGTTGATATTCTCAAAGATTCTGCCTTCCCAAGGCACTTGCACGGTCTGCACTACAGATGTTTGTTAATATGTAAACAGTTTACATTTGCACTAAGAGAAAACATGGATTAGAATCATGAAAGCAAGACCCTAAAATAAAATTTTATTATAATAAAAACCAGACATTTTCCTTTATAGAAAAATTAGATCTTCAATATTGCTTGTCTAATTTTAAAACCCTTGTTTAATTTATTCTGTGCCCCTCTCCTTGGAAATATAAGATGGAATTTCTTTTCTAACATTCTGTCTTTCAGACTGCTTCTCCCCCAGATCCCAAATTAGTCTGCACTGATGAGGTTTTAATACAATTGTCATCTGAACAATTACGATTTACAGCTGTCGTGTAGCATTGTGTACGAGTTAAATGTCTCCACTCACTCCAAGTGTTCTTCTTGAATGTACAAGTTGACTCTACCATAAAATTTCCGGGTGAACTTAACCAAGTTAATTAACCTCTCTGGTGCATTTCTGCATTCATACTGACCATGTACCTTCATTGGTGAGGTAGACAGATGACCAGGGTATAAAACGGCAGAGTAGACACTCAATACCAGCCATTACTAGAGGCATTGGGAGAGCATTCTGTTTGTGTTTACACTGAGATGTGAGGCTGTCTTTGCTTGATTCTAGCTAAGAAACTCTTGGGGAAATTGTTTGAGAATAAATGAAATAAAAGCTCACGCTTGCTTGGACAGATGGCTCCTTTCTGTTCTCCACTGTGGCTCTCCGGGAGAAAGGTCTCCATTGCGCATCTGTGCCTTTATAGCAGCACTGACTCATTGCTAAAAGAGAGGAGAGCTCAGAACTGTAAATTCTGAATCTTTCAGACAGTCCCACCATTTTCCAAACTTCATGAAATATTTTAAAATCAATAAAGAATGGGTCTGGCAGCAAAAGGCGATCATTCATACATTACCTGAAAACAATACGGTGAAATACACACCCCATTCACCTTTCTGGATTGTATGTTGTACAGGTGAGGATTTATTTTTAGCTGACTTTCCCCATCTTTCTCTCTTTTTGCTCCAATTGTTAGTTGAAGAGGGTCAGAGAGAGTTCAGTGGTATAGAGAAAGTGCTCACTGCTGAATGGCTCTGTCAGATTCCTGTATTTAAGGAGACGGAATTGCATATTACAAGAAAATGATTGTTCAGCTACCTTTTCATTAACAATTTGTCTAAAAGGAGACAGACTTAACTGCTTCTATTGAAGTGGGGAAGCAACAAATTGAGTGTGTTCCATAAGGATTATGTCATTCTTCAAGCCTATGGTAAGCTCCAGACTCAAAGATACCGCATTTGGAAATGGCAGTGGGTCCACTGTCGTTTGGTGGCTATTTAATGGAATAGCTATAAATACTACTAAAAAAAAAAAAAAAGGAACTGGCATTATCTGAACAAGAACCTCAAGTGAAATACTGCAGTGATTTCTTTTTATATATGTGTTTGGTCGGTCCCTGACACATTAAAGAAATATTTATTTGTGGGGGACCTATACTGAAGGTTACCAAGGAAACATCAGTTACAAAATGTGGCTCGGCTAGGTTCCAGTAATGGGTTTCCATGTGAGAACACAGAGAAGACATCCAAAGGTGAGGCGAGGAGACTTCTGAATGAGCCCAGAGTTCATGAAGAAGGGGGCTTTTCACCAGGGTTCACGCTTGCTTCTACATCTGTCAACAGGAAGTCCAGTCCTTCCCCATCACCACCCCATAATATTCTCCCTTTTTCACACACCAAATGACGGCATTAACTTGCATTGTCTTAACCTACATGGCCAACAACAGATAACAGCCCAAAAACTCCAACCATGGATTCCAGGGGTCAGGAATTATTCCACTCTGTCTGAGAGACATATGTCCACCAGGAAACCCACTGTTGCTCAGTTGTGGAAGTATTATTTATTAATTCTCATTGTGTATAGGGATCATATGCTCAATGGCAAAACAGCTATTCTATTCTCCTATCCAATAGAAAGAGATCACTCATTACTTTTTTGTGTGATTTTTTTTCATTTTTATTTTTTATTAATGTGTTACATGTGTACATATCTTCCCATTGTCCCCCCATTCCCATGCATGCCCTAACCCCCTAGTGTCTTGTGTCCACTGGTTGTGCTTATCTGCATGCATACAAGCCCTTCGGTTGATCTCTTATCTACCCCACCTCTCCCTAACCTTCCCACTGTGGTTTGACAGTCTGTTTGATGCTTTACTGCCTCTGTATCTATCTTTTTGTTCACCAGTTTATAATGTTCTTTATTATCCATAAATGGAGGTCACTTATTACTGTACAGGGAAAAACATATACAGAAAAATACCTAATTCTTCATAGAACAGAGGAAAACCATAGAGGCCACACTGGGCAGAACTGACCCCAAGTGTCAGCTGTGGGAAAGCAGATCATTGCTGAGAGAATGAAGAGGTGGTTTTCTAACCAATGTTTAAAGGTGGTCTATTGATATGACCATTGCTGAGATCATGAAGAAAGATACTAGAGCAGTTGTTCTCAATCCCTTTTCATAACAAATGTTTTATAACTACCTCTTTACTATCTTGAAATAAAACTCATATAAAATGTAAGTTAAAACAAAACCCATTAGTATGGATGCTATAAAAATAATAACAATAACAAGTTGATGAGGATGTGGAAAAGTTAGAAACTCTGACCTCTGTTTGTGGGAATGTAAAATAGTATGGAAAACAGTATGGAGGTTCCTTAAAAAAATAAATAGAACTACCAACAATTCCACTTCTGGGTATATAACCAAAGGAATTGAAAGCAGGGTCTCTAAGAGATATCTGAGATTGAGTCTGGTGGCAAATGGGTATTATTTACAATATTATTATTACAGTATTATTTACAATATCCAAGTGCCCATTAACAGATGAACGATTAACAAATTGTGGTCTACACATATGATGGAATAAGACTCAACTTAAAAGAAAAAAAAATCCAGTCACAGGCAACAACTCATATAACCTTTGAAGAACTATGCTCAGTGAAATACACCACTCACAGAAAGACAAGTTCTGTACAATTCCACTTATATGAGGCATCTACAGTAGTCAAATGTAAAGAAACAGGAACTAGAATGGTAGTTGCCAGGGATTGAAGTAAGGTAAGAATGGGGAGTTGTTTAATGCGTATAGTTTCAGAATGGTAAAATGGAAAAGTTCTGGAAATCTGCTTCACTACAATGTGAATATATACGTAACACTTTTAATTGTACACTTATATACATGCATACTAGTCCACTTATATGAACACTTAAAATTTGTCAAAATGGTGGCTCAGTTGAACTTACACCAAAAGGCTGTGAGTTCAAATTCTGATCAGGGCACATATATCTAGGTTTTGGGTTTGATCCCCAGTCAGTGAGTAAGTTGTATGGGAGGCAACCGACCAATGTTTCTCTCACATCAATGTTTCTCTCTCTCTCTCTCTCTCTCTCTCTCTCTCTCTCTCCCTTCATCTCTCTCTAAAACCTATAAAAACATATCCTTGGGTAAGGATTTTAAAAATGAAGAAAAAGAAAAAGATATGTATGTATCTCCTAACACAAACATAATTTTAAAAATTAATCAATACAATGCCCTAACTGTGGTAAAAGGGGGAAAATGCATTTGTAATAAAATGGACATATACTGCAACACGGAAATGGTCAGAGAAGGCAATAATAGAGGATGCAATACAGTAGTCAGATGCTCGTTGCTGTCCCTAGAAGAACATGAAAGCCACAGAGGCAGATTGACAGAAAGGTCAACACCTGTAAGTCCACCAGGAGGCACCTTTCCAACTCTCAGTAAAGTTCCAAGCAAAATGACTTGCATGGTGACTGACTTCCTGAAAAAATTTGGGGTACCTGAAAACAGAATATTTTCACCCACATGAAAGTCTAATGGGGCAGCCGAGACAGGTTTGGCTCAGTGAACTGAAAGGTCCCAGGTTCGATTCCGGTCAGAGGCATGTACCTTGCTTGCAGGCACATCCCCAGTAGGGGGTGTGCAGGAGGCGGCTGATCAATGTCTCTCTCTCATCGATGTTTCTGACTTTCTATCCCTCTCCCTTCCTCTCTGTAAAAAAATCAATAAAATATCTTAAAAAAAAAAAAAGCTTGAAATCTTGAATTTTAAAAAAAAGTCTAATGGGGCATTTGAAAGGCTGTCAGGACACAGGGTAATTCTTCAAACGGGCAGTTCTGCCCCACACATTGCTCCCTCCAATGTCCATTAGGTAGAACCTCAGGCAAATCGCCTCTAGAGGATGCAGTGAGAATTGCCCACCAAGCCATGAGACCCTAAGAAATAAATCAAAGGGTCGGGCTTCTTATGTGGAGTTCTTTCCCCTGTCAATCAAAAGCTCAGGCCTCACCTACCGGACACTTGCCACAGCTCTCCAAACAAACAACAAACAGACAGACAAAAAGGTTCTTCTTGATAAAGCCAACTTAGGACAAAACTTCGATTTTGTGGGTTTTCATTCCTTTGACCGTCAATGTATGTCCTGCCCCTGTACATGTCCCTGAAATAGAGTTTTTATTTTACTGAAGACTCTTCATCCCATCCCTGGAGCAGCCCATTCTACTTGGCACTGATCCTGGGTTGAAGGCTAATGTCCATGCATTTTCGCTCTGTGATTGGCATCTTTATTCCTGCTGTGCTCAACTGTGCGGCTGCCTGGAGGCCGAGCAGACCTGTCACAGCTACAATGTCACAGCTACACAGCGACACCGGCCCACGGCACTTACTAGTGCTCAGAGGAAGCAGCGACAAAGGGTCTAATGAGGAGTTGTCAAGGAGAAAATAATAGTCGAAACGCCGATCAGACATTGGTTAACATCTTAACCACACGCCCTGCACATAAGGAGAGGGACAATGGCCTTCCTTCCAGAGCTGTGTAGGAAGGATTTTAGAGGTCCCTGTGCCAGCTCACGAATTTAACATACATTTACTGTGTGCTGCTACTAACGCTAAGCGCTTATTACTAAGAAGAGACCCGTCCCTACACCCAAGCAGCTCTAATTCAGGGTTCCCACAGCTGTGTCACAGGTAAATGCCATATCCTCCACCGTAAGACATGGAGAGTTGACAGCAGTCAGTGAAAACTCCCCCAAAACAAAATGCCCGAGACCCTGAAATGATGGGGGCAAATGCCTATCATATGCCTGGATGACCACCGACATTACAAACCGTGGGCAAGTTTTGTGTCTAGACAGAGCCGAGCCTAGCAACTGTTCGCTGGTGTGCAATTTTCTACTTAGCAGAGCAGGTACGCAGAATTCAATTCGGGGGTGATCTGTATTCTCCGCAGTTTCCACAATAGCATTCAAATGCGGGCAGGGACAGGGGAATTTATCTTCCTGCAAATTCACTCCCTAGGGGTCCGCTGGCTCTCAGCGGGTCTCGGCGCTAGGGAGGCGCCGGCAGAACAGACAACAGCGAGGAATTACAGTCACAATCGCCCCGCAGGAGCCACTGGCTTCTGCCCGCTTCTGTAATTGCAGACCCCAAACCGAGGCCTGGGAAGGCATAACTAGCCTGAAAAAAAAGCGTGCTTCTCCAGCTTCCCGTGGAGCGGGTCTCGCTCTAATCTCCAGCAGAAATAGTCTTTTCTAACATATTTCCTTCAGCAGGAGCTTTTTACCATGTCATCCCACTCCATCACCTCTAATATCTGGAATGTGCTTTGCAGTTAAATTGCACATTTTAAATGGTAGGGTTTTGTTCTCTGACTCACACACAACAATACTGTTATTAACTTGAGATTGTGTTTTACAATCAGTGATATCTTAGAATCCATGATTTCAAACATAAAGCTGACGCCGAGACCGGTTTGGCTCAGTGGACAGAGCGTCGGCCTGCGGACTGAAAGGTCCCAGGTTTGATTCTGGTCAAGGGCGTGTAGCTTGGTTGCGAACATATCCTCAGTGGGGGGCATGCAGGAGGCAGCTGATGCATGTCTCTCTCTCATCGATGTTTCTAACTCTCTATTCCTCTCCCTTCCTCTCTGTAAAAAATCAATAAAATATATTTTAAGAAAAGAAACATAAAGCTGAGAAGCTAAGCGTTGCTTCACACACACAACCATATCATCAATTATCTTTCGTTCAAATCGGAGCAACCCAGAGGTTCACCTTTTGGAATCCCCAGGGGAGAGAGCTTTCTGGTAAGATCTAGTTCACACCAAGGCCCTGCCAAGTAAGTCCTCCGGCCAAGCTCTCCTCAGGAGGATGAGCCAGCGGTCACCGGTCTTAGGGAACAACTCAGAGACCAAGCTGTGACACAAGGGTGGAGTCAAACCCCTGAGCTCAGTCAGCGTCCAAGAAAGGTGTGGCCTTGGCTTCTGAAGGGGCCACGAGGGGTCGTGAATTCGGTGGGTGAAGGCTGTGTTTGCCCAACATCCCTCCGGTGCTGTCGAAAGCTGGGCAGCCCAGCTTCATGGACATCCAGGGAAATAGCATGTTTCTTGAAATCAGTGACTGACAATGCTGCTTAGAGAGCAGGAACCCAGAGAACAAGTGTAATGGTGACCTGGTCCTGGGATAGAGCTCATCGGTGGGGAATCAGTTAGGACGTGGTGGGATCACCTTGAACCTTTCAACCTCATGTTCACTCATCCTTCATGCTATTTAATCTCTTGGGCCCCGAAGTGGCTCACTCAGAAAGAATTGATAACAATGAACTATAGACACTTATGTTTAAAATCTTCATCTAAGAATTAGATAGATTTTTTTCCTAATCAATGTAAGTAGCTGAATGTGGAACAAGGTTCAGAGAGCTTTAGGAAGTGCTAGCGACAGACACGGGCAGTGAAAACTCCCCCCCAAACATATGCCTGAGATCCTGAAATGATTGGCCAGTGGAGACCTGAGAGCGGAGTCTGGGTGAACCCATTTAAGGAGCCGTTAGAAGCCAGAGCAGCGACACAGGGGAACTCAGAAGCATCCAGGCCAGGCTCCGGGGGGGGGGGGGGGTGCTTCTCTGGGCAGGCATCCGTCTAAACACCTACAGAAGCGAACTCTCCAGCTGGGAAAGGAGCAGGGGAGCAAAACACATACCCTTGGGAAATGCAGTTTTACTGAAGAAGAAGAAGAAAAAAAACACACAGAAAAAGCTGAAAGAAGATAGAATGCTAATGTGAGAGAGAGTGTCTGAAAAAATGCATTGGTTCTCTGGTGTTTTTTTCCAAGTAAAAACTTGGGAGACAAGATTCTCAACAGTAAGTTTTACAAAGTTAGCATACCAGGGCGATATGCAAATATAAAAATCGCCACATGTGAGCACACCTGTGCATATTCACAGGAAAAGGCAGAGTTTCTGAATAATGAAAAGGCAGGCGCTTAGGTAGATGGAACTGGATGTTCCCAGGTGCTAGAGAAGAGGAGCTCCACAAGATGGAAGGACCCTGGGGACGAAGGTCACCCACCCACGAGGAACCCCCAAATGGGCAGTCCCATGAGTGAGAAACACAGGCCTGTGTTCAGCCCCGATACTTTCGAATGTCCTCATTCAGCCACTGGTATGACCTAGCAAACACGCAGCTCTATGTCTATTAATACACAGTCTTAATGACATGTCCTAAGTTCTCTGAGCCTTAGTGTCCACATCTGACCTGTGAAATGAAACTAACAATCGTTCTTTACAGGTGTGTTGTAATTACAGCAGCAAGGGGATGGAACTATAAACCTGAGTCTTCAATAAAGGGTTGTGTTTATTTGTTTTTCCCCAAGGAATAGAGATTAATAATCAGGAACTGCAATGAGGTCGATAAAACTCAACAGCATCAGTAATAACTAGAAACAGATATAAGGGGAAGTAAAAGGGTGTAAGTGTGGTTCTGTTCCATATAACAGGAGGTGCTGTTTTCCAGCTTGGAGCTCTTCTCCTTTGCACTGCTCTCAGTGCTGAGGCAATTTGGAAGTGATGTGAGCTAGAAAAACTATTCTTGAGCCCTATTCCGCCTCTGCCTTTGGTTCACATGCTGATCTTCTCCCGTCAAACTGAGCACATCCTGAGAGTACAGGCAGGAACTTTGTGGAAGGGAGAAACTTGAGAGGAAGCAATGAATGCCACTTCCAGGACTGGTCCTTGAAACATGGCATGTGTCTGCCACATTCTTTCTCCTCTTCCTGCCAAGATCACAGCGGCCTTGAAAACCGTACGTTGGGAGGTGAAGAGTCACTGTCTGCCGAAGGCCCTGAATGACCACATGGAGCAGAGCCACTAACCAAACTGAAGGGCTTCCCTGAGAAATGAAACAAAACTCTGACCCGTACAGCTTCTCTAGAGTGAGGTCTCTTCGTTACAGCAGCTAATGTTACCATACCATACACAGACTTAACCATCTTTATATTCCCAGTTCCTACAACAGAGGGTGGCTGTGTTATTAATTGAATAAACCAAGTGCAACATCTACATCTGTGAAGTAGAGCTACCCAGACTTGCTACCAGTTTAGGAAAAAAACAAAATAAAATATATACTCTCTTTTTTTTTTTAGCATTTTAGGCTTTTATTACATATGATTAGTTCAAAGTGTACAGCTTAGTGGTTAGAGAAGCATATACTTTACAAAGTGTTCCACTGGAATATACTCTTTATTATTAAGGAAAAAAATGTCATAAAGAAATGAAAACACTGAAGTCCAACCAACTACAGAGTACATGCAATCTAGGAAAATATCCTCATACAAAGGTAGACCACCGTGATTCTCCCCTCAGCATTATTTCCCTTTATTCAAGGTACAGAATTCCAAAAATCTTTATAAATCTCCCCTCCATCTCTCAGTTCTAACTCATCCCCATTCAAGGTTTGTGCCTGACTGGCCTAAGTTAAATAGATTCTTCCCCATCCCTAGCCATTGAGATGGATTTTTGGATGGTTTTAGGAGGTAGGCCAGAACATAAAGTCTAGCCAGGGTATCAAAACTGACTAAAATGGAAAGCATTTATCCAGTTCACTTCAGCATACTACTGAGATAGCCAACAGTGCCAAAGATATCCTGAGTTTTGGGTTGCATGCATGAGAGAAGGACACCCTGTGCAATCCTGATGTCCATCCTAGAGAGATGTCAAAGTGGAGGGCAATTTGGTCCTTCTAGTTTCCTCCCTGGTGAGGTCTCCACTGAACCCACCCATCAGAGACAGGAAGGAGATGGCTGCAAGGGCCAACACGCTGTCTCATTTCTCCAATGAGTGCCTAATTTAAATGATGCACTGGAGTCCAGAGTGGGTGAGGCCTTCTCCATGTGCCTCTTACTGAGTGCTGTCATAACCGGTTTAGCTCTAGGTGTGATCTGAGCTACTCAATCAGTAGAACTGGGGAAGGGGAAGCAGAGAGACAGAAGTGCCTATGTTGAAACACTCCACAGGGGATTCTGACAACAACCCACACTAGGTAAGCTCCAGGAATAAAAAGCAAAATCTTACCTCCCTAGTTCTGTGCTTTATATTTTTGTTTTTTTTCTGATAATGGGAAATAATGCGTGTTCGATATGAATTTTAAAAATTAAATAAAAGGGAGTGAAGTAGAAAGTGAAAAACCTCCAAATCTGCCCATAACAAAAACAAACAAACAAAAAAGTAATAGATAGATGTATATCTTATAGACCTTTCTATATTTATATGAATATGTGACTTTTCTAATCAACCATGTAGCCATGCTATCATTGTGCCTTAATGTTCTAGCAATAATATGTGCTTATAACCCATTGAAAATGCAAATTAATTTTTAGAATACACTTAAGGGTAGGTTGATTTTTTTAATAATAACAATGTTCTGGCTTCTGAAATTTCCTGTTTTGTGTGTGTGTGTGTGTGTGTGTGTGTGTACTTTTTTTCTTTTCTACCTAACTTCACCTGGAGCAAAATCCTCCCTGCTCTACACATAGTTTCCTAACTTCCCTTGGGTCAAAGTGTACTCAGAAAATCACTGAGGGAAGAAGGGTTGAAATGAAACCTCTCTCAGCAGGAGAGCATCCAATCTAACACACATAACAAGCAACACAGCTTTCCACTGTGTGGTTGGTATTTATTTTTCTACTTCAGGTTATTTATCTGATCATATTTTCCTTTTTGTTTGCAGTCAGCATATGAAAGAAGTTGGGCTTCATAAGTTAAGGTGCTTGAAATTTTTTTTAATATATTTTATTGATTTTTTACAGAGAGGAAGGGAGGGGGATAGAGAGTTAGAAACATTGATGAGAGACATCGATCAGCTGCCTCTTGCTCACCCCCTATGGGGATGTGCCTGCGACTAAGGTACATGCCCTTGACTGGAATCGAACCTGGGATCCTTCAGTCCGCAGGCCAACGCTCTATCCACCGAGCCAAAACGGTTTCGGTTAAGGTGCTTGAAATTTTGACATAATTATATTAGCCAAGATATTCTTGGGTTGAATCTTCCCCATAGCAATAAATATGGGGCAGGGGGAATAAAAGTAGCCCAGCCAGTGAGGCTCAGTGGTTGAGTGTCGACCCATGCACCAAGAGGTCACAGGTTTGATTTCCTGTTAGGGCACATGTCCCGGTTGCCGCTCAATAGGGGGCATGCAGGAGGTAGCCAATCAATGTTTCTCTCATAGATGCTTCTATCTCTTTCTCCCTCTCCCATATCCTCTCTCTAGAAATCAATAAAAACACATTTTTTTAAAATCATATAGAACAAAAGCCTAATATGCTAAGCATCCGGTCATTAGGTTAGCCATTCAACCAATCAAAGTATAATGTGCTAATGATATGTTTAGGCTGCTCAACTGCTCTGATGTGCACTGACCACCAGGGGCAGAGGCTCCAACTGGTACAGTGGTTCTCAACCTTTCTAATGCCGCAACCCTTTAATACAGTTCCTCATGTTGTGGTGACCCCCAACCATACTTCATAACTGTAATCTTGCTATTGTTATGAATTATAATGTAAATACCTGTGTTTTTCGATGGTCTTAGGCAACCCCTGTGAAAGTGTCGTTCGACCCCCAAAGGGGTCGCAACCCACAGGTTGAGAACCACTGAACTGGTAGATTAGTTTGCTACTATGGACCAATCAGGACTGAGCAAGACAGGCCAGACATGCCCTGGAGCCCTCCCTCAGTCCTTTTCTGGCTGGCCAACCTCCTGCAACCCTCCTGGCCTCGTTTGTGTACCCTCTCACAACCTGGGACCCCTCAGGGAATGTCGGAGAGCCGGTTTCGGCCGGATCCCACAGGCCAGTCCAAGGGACCTCACTGGTGCACAAATTCATGCATCGGGCCTCTAGTAAATAAATAAATTAAAGTGAGGCAGTATATTTTTTCTCATTCAGTATGATTCCTGGTTTAACATATGACTTTTATATCTTTAACATTTTTATCTTTGTTCAAATAGATGGAAAAACAGCTAATGTGGTACAAAAAATAACTGTGAAATAAAAGCTCTAGGTAAAGAAATAAGAGGGAATAATCAGCTACTAAAATACCTCTCAAGTTGAATAAAATAGTTAAAATTTTAGCTGAACTATCAATTCTGAATATAATCACAGCCCAGTAGTTAGCAGATCACTCAGAAATGGATATTTTTAGTGTTCTGCTTTTCAAATTACAATGTGGAACTTTCAACGAGAAAGGGCAGTTGGTAGAGGTGAAAGTCATAAAATGGAGAATGTAAGACATCCAGCATGAACACAGGGAGTGGAGGGGAGGAGGAGTGGGGAGCACTCAACGGGAAGGCTGTCCCTACAACATTAGGAACAGCAGTGTCTCTGATCTGAAAGTGAATCATAAAGGGCGGTTGGATGAGTTGACTTTAAAAATAGAGTAAGCACTCAGAAATAAATCTGAGGAGAACATTATAGATGATGTCTGCTAAAATTAAAATCAGGGTTGCTAAATGGGAATTATCAACAGCCCATTGCTATGACAACAACTGCAACTTCAGGACTCTTCACACTACCACAGAAAAAGCGATTGAAGCCCCACTGGCGTGGCTCAGTCGTTGAGCGTTAACCTATAAACGAGGAGGTCACAGTTCGATTCCTGGTCAGGGTACATGCCGGGGTTGTGGGCTTGATCCCCAGTGTGGGGCATTCGCAGGAGGCAGCAGATCAATGATTCTCTCTCATCATTGATGTTTCTATCTCTCTCTCTCCCTCTCCCTTCCTCTCTGAAATCAATAAAAAGACATTTTTAAGTGATTAAATACTCAAGAAAAGTTCATAGAGTGATTGTTTGCTTAAATTTGGTAAACATCATGTCTAAATGGTAATCCCTATGTTCCAAATCAAAAATCACAAAGCTGAGCTCCACGCCTCTCCCAACACAGACGGGAAGGTGGGGTGAGGGGGGAGGTGTTGGACCTCAGTGCATTTAGGACAGCTGAGGACCCTGAGGGAGCTGCAATCCTAACTTCCAAGATGCTAAACAAACCTCCACTTGCTCCGGAAGGAAATGCCACCTCTAGCTACCAAAGCCCTTTGCTCATATTCACCCTGAAAAAGATGGCCTGCCCGAGACCGGTTTGGCTCAGTGGATAGAGCGTCGGCCTGTGGACTGAAAGGTCCCGGGTTCGATTCCGGGTCGGGGCATGTACTTTACTTGAGGGCACATCTCCAGTAGGGGGCGTGCAGGAAGCGGCTGATCAATGTCTCTCTCTCATCGATGTTTCTGACTTTCTATCCCTCGCCCTTCCTCTCTGTAAAAAATCAATAAAATATAAAATATATATATATATGGCCAGAACAGTGGCTTCAGTGCCTTCTTTGCAAAACATTCAGAGACACAGATGGTCATTCCAGTGACACAGACTTCTCTCCAAGAGCATCAGATTTCAGAAGACACTGGGATAATAGCATTGAAGTGATTAAATAATAATAAAAGCCTAGAATTGCATCACCTCAAAGAGCAAGGGCAAAATAAAAATATTCTCAGAAAAATGTGACCTCCATGATGGACGAGGCAAGTTCTGGGATATAATCATAAAGGAAAGGAAATTTATGAACATCCACTTTCATCTCATTTTTGCTTTAAAATGGCTCATGGACAAGTTCCTCCTCTACACTGGATAAAGCTCAGTGACATACATGTACCAGTCACCGTTAGTGTAAATGTACTGGTCACTGTTAGAGGCCTATATCACATGTTATTTATTTTTTAAATATTTTTAATTGATTTTTTTTTACTGATAGGAAATGAGAAGGATAGAGAGATAGAAACATCGATAAGAGAGAAACACCGATCAGCTACCTCCTGCACTTCCCCTCTTGGGGATCAAGTCCACCACCAAGGTACATGGAATTGAACCAGAATGGAACCTAAGACCCTTCAGTCTGTGGGCTGAAAGTTGATTTATTTTTTTTTTAATAATAAAAATGCTCTATCCACTGAGCCAAATCAGTTAGGGCCAATTCTGCATTTTAAACATCCATGCCCAAAGAAGCATCAACATTCAAACCTCGATTCCATGCTGAGGTTTCTCTACCTCCCGCAGTCAGGCTGTGGCAGGTAAAGTATCTGCAGTCAGAAGACGAGTTGCCCTTGCATCTCCTCTCCCCCTCCCCCCGCAGCCTGTGCTTCCTCTCCTGCTTGTGGAAGACAGCTTCCCTCCCTCCAGGGCAAGCAGGAGGGGAGAGAGGCAAGGAGAGCAGGAAGGCCCTTACTGACTAGTATGGGACGTGAGCTATCATCAGTGCTCTGCGGTTCAAAGTGTTTATGTCTGACTTTCTTAAATGTTTCTATTGATTTTAGAGAGAAAGGAAGGAAGAGGGAGTGAGAGAGAAACATAAAGTGGCTGCTCCTACACATCCCCTACTGGGTAGGGAATGAGCCTGCAATCTGGGCATGTGCCCTGACCAGGATCAACTAGTGACCTGGTGGTGCATGGGGTGATGCTCAACCAACTGAGCCACACCAGCCAGGGGGATTTATAGCTGACTGTTTACCTCACGGTGTATCGTGAACTGAATGTTTGTTTCCCCGCACACACATCACAAAAAAGGAATAAAAAGTCATATATTGAAATCCTAACCCCCAATGAGATGGGGCTTTGGGGAAGTGACTTGGTCATGAGGGATGAGTGCCATGGGAGAGTAAAATAAGAAGACGTGCATCAGATTGCTGGGAGAAAAGTTCATAAACTCCAGGAAAAAGACAGGACAGCCCAGGAAAAGTGGCAGCACAATAGCAGTCTCTGCAGACAGTGACACTAAAGGCTCCCAGTGAAATGGCCCCTTTCCTGCACAGCCAGCCCCATCAGTGCACTGAGCCCTCATCACTCCTTAGTGCACCACCTTTAAAAGTGAACCGCAGCCCAGGGTCTCTGCACAGACGAGAAAAGCCTCCATCCGTACATCATTTCTAATAGAAGGCACCAATAACCGCAGAATCTGAGGAGTGAAAATTAGCCAAAGAAAGAAAAGGCATTCAAGTCAGAAAGGAGGACATATATGCGCTCTCATGTTTATCACAGCATTATTTACAACCGCCAATAATATAAAAACAACATAACACACACACCACACACACCACACACACGCACCAAACACCACACACACACCACACATACTCACACACACCACACACACGCACCAAACACCACACACACACACCACATGCATACATACCACACACACCATACACAATACACACACAACACACACACACCACAACCACACCACACATACACTTACATACCACACACACACACACACATAGTTAATAGAGGCTTGAAAGCTTTTCTTGCTGTAGTTGGTTCATATAACACATATTACATACATTATATGTAATGGAATGTTATTCAGCCATTAAAAAAAAAAAGAAGGAAATCCTGCCATTTCCAACCACATGGTATATGGTGGGTGGAAGGATGTCAGACCTTGGAAGCATTACACTGAGTGAAGTGAACCAGAGAGAGACAAATGCCATCTGATTTCACTGTATGTGGACTCTAAGAAGGCAAGCTCATAGACCAGCAGTACAATGGTGGCTGCTGGGGAGATGTTGACCAAAGGACACAAATTTCCAGTTATGAGGTGAATAGGTGCACTATCGTAGATATGATACCATTGATAAACGAATAAATCTTAAATGTTCTCACCACAAAAATAGGTAATTATGTGAGGTGATGGGGTGCTAATTAATGCTATGGTGGTAATCATTTTGAAAGTGTATCAAATTATCACACTGTACACCTTAAACTTATGCAACGTTTCATGTCAATCTTACCTCAATAAAGCTGGGGGAAACCTACAAAATCTCGGTAGTTTACCAAACCAAACATCTCCGAGGTTATCTGAGAGGTTTAACCTTGTGGAGAGTAGGAATAAAAGTTGGGAGGAAAAGAGTTGGTTGGGAGTGTGGAAAGATAATGTCCAAGAGGTAAAGACAGACAGAAATGAGAGAAGAAAAAGTAATTTCTAATAGAAGGAACCAAAAAAATGCACTTTACAGTGCCTCTGAACTACTGTAATATTCTGCAAAAACATTTTATCATCGAGAATTTTTCACACTCTTGTGATTCTCGTAACTGCTCTGAGCTGGAACACTTTGGGTTTAAGTGAGCTTCGGTTTTGACAAACACGGAGAGGACCATACATGGATCTCAGCCAGGAGTTTTTAAACTCTGCCCTGTGGGACCCGAGAGGAGGGAGGATAGGGGTGTAGGGAGAAGAGGGGTGAAGCAGTGGAGGCATCTCTGCTTCCAGGGAGTGGGTTTATTTTATATTTTACCTCCTGCAATTCTGCAAGTGATTCAATATGAACCAAGTTCAAAAGCCACACACCCAAGTGCTATACTGGTGCCAGGCTGCCAGGAGAAACGGGAGCCACTTGGGACACCTACAAAGTTCATGGGCAGGGGCGACAGAGACACCGAGAGCCTCAAGGAGACAGGCCCCCAAATTCACCAATTCTCAGAGGACACGCAAATGCAAATGTGGAGCAAAGGTCCCGGTTGCGAGCTCCGTTCTTTCATTTCTCTCAGTAACAACGCTGCCGCTTTAATTACAGGTTGTGGATGGTTATAGCGAGGAAGAGAGCAGAGAGGTTAGAAAGGTGCCTGTAGAGAGATGGAGGGTGGCAACCTACACAAAACCTTTTCCAAATGTGCTCCTTGCGCCCGGGGTTCCAATATTTCATCACTGACCCTTAAGACGCAGGCATGGAACTTCCGCCTTATTCCCGGCAGAATAACTACTTAATCTGCAGGACCAGTGCAAAACAAAAAATGCACGTTTCCTTGTAAGAATTTGAAGACAGCAAGAGCAGAACATTAACCAAGCACAGAGAGCCCTTCAAATTGAGGGGACCCTGTACTGAGGTCCAGGGGGCGTGACCCTGCAGCCAGCCCTCGTTCCAGACCAGAGGGAGGGACCCTACTAGTGAAGGGGAGAGTGGTCACATGCTAGGAGAGTGCCTAGAGACTGAGCCCCCTCCCTTTTCTATGAATATGGTCAACCTTAGAACTTTGCTTTTCTTATCAAATAATTGCACAAAAATAGCAAGTAAATGTAAAGAATAAAAGTAGCTGAAAGAAGCCACCTTTTCTCCTCCCATATTTCAGAAAAAAAAATAGTCAAATCTCTGCTGCCTGAGAACATGCAGGGCAAAAAGGAACACACTAGCCCCAGCTTTTAGCTTTAAACCTTCTCTCTTAGGAAAGCCACCGTCTCCCTTCATGCGGGCACCTGTGAGAAACAGACAGGTATTCTGGGAGGTAGAGGGCTTCTCCCCAAACTCCATGGAGGCTGATGCCTGCTTAGACTACAATGAAGGTCAATTGTTCACAACTGCTTCTTTGCTCATCCCCAAGGCTGGGTACATTTTTAACTACAGCGGTACCTCGAGATACGAGTGCCCTAACATACGAGATTTTTGAGATACGAGCAGTCGAGCGAGCGATTTTTGCTTTGAAATACGAGCAACATTTGAGATAGGAGTAATGGCGCGGATCGGCCGGCTGCACATGACCCACCAGTTTACCGTGACTCGAGCTTCTCATAGTTTCTCACGCTTCAAGGTTACGGAACGAATTAAACTCGTATCTCTAGGTACCACTGTATAATGGCACAGCTTACTCGTGAACATGAATCTTTGCCCTTTGCTCAGAGCCCACAGCAGAGAAGCCCTTTGGTTGACGCTGGGTCACAGGGGCATGACTTGGGAGTGGCGAGGAGCTCCAGTTCTGGGGTCAGAAAGATTCCTCTCTAGCCCAGTTCCACTGTTTTCAATCCTGTGATCTTGTTACAGAAAACAGGAATAATCAAACCACGCTCAGAGAGTTTGGAGTTACATTTATTACACGCGGGTCCAGAGGAAAATGTTTCTCAAATTCTGGGCCCCAACATGCAGAAATTTTCTTATTTATATGTTTTATCTTCTTTGTCTCCCAAATATGGGATGTTTCCCACCCCTTTGCAAGTTCTTTTTTTTTCTTAATATATTTTATTGATTTTTTACAGAGAGGAAGGGAGAGAGATAGAGAGTTAGAAACATTGATGAGAGAGAGGCATCGATCAGCTGCCTCCTGCACTCCCCCTACTGGGGATGTGCCCACAACCAGGATACATGCCCTTGACCGGAATCGAACCTGGGACCTTTCAGTCCCCAGGCTGGCGCTCTATTCACTGAGCCAAACCTGTTTTGGCCCTTTGCAAGTTCTTAAAGGGCCCCTATGTGCTGAGGCCCTGAGACCTCAACGAAAGGCCTGGCCTGGTGCCAGCACTGATAACTTTTGTCCAGGGAAGGTTTAATGACCTCTCTGAAGTGAGAATAGTCTCATTTTCCTTATTATTTAAGCAAGCAAACATTTACAGAAGCCATCAGCAAGGTTAACATTTCAAAAGGCAGTTTTTCTATAAGATGGATGCTTCAATCTGAGTGAGTTGGTGCATTTTGTTGAGCCTCAGTTTCCTGCTCTATAAAAAGGGGGTGAGAACAGGCGAGGATTCAATGAGATGGCACATGTAAAACTCACCCTCAGCCCGGCACATCGGAAAAAACTCACAAGGGCACTCACTCATTTTATTTTATTTTTTTTTAATATATTTTATTGATTTTTTACAGAGAGAAAGGAAGAGGGGTAGGGAGTTAGAAACATCTATGAGAGAGAAACATCGATCAGCTGCCTCCTGCACGCTCCCTATTGGAGATGTGCCCGCAACCAAGGTACATGCCCTTGACTGGAATCGAACCTAGGACCTTTCAGTCTGCAGGCCGATGCTCTGTCCACTGAGCCACACCGGTTTTGGCGCACTCACTCCTTTTGATGTCAAGTTCTCAGGGTCGACTCAAGATCAGAATTCAAACACCAAGTATCCAGGGCCATGGGGATGCTTCGTTCTGGCTCCAGGGACCCTACTGAGTGAGAGTCCTGACTTGAAACTTGTCTCTGATCCTCAGCCTCCCACCCAGCCCTAAAAAAAAATGTCCAACAGGAGCTGGGCTCAGCATGAACCTACAACACCTCAGCTCAGGCTCCCCTGCTCTGTCCTCTGCCTCTCCAGGCCTCTACCAGACCAGACTTTCCAAAACACCCAGGCTGCGGATCTATTCACAACCCTGGTCCTTATCGCCTCGGCCTGGTATTGGGGGGCTTCTATAGCAGACTCCCCCTGGTGGGCCGACCTTATTTCTTCCTCTAATCCACACCCCCAACCTCCCCTCCACAGGCTGCGCATGCTCCCTGCTGTGAGCACACCAAGCACTCCTGCCTCCAGCACTGCCCTGCTGGCAAAGTCCTTCCCTGTCCTCTGCCTGCCCACCCGGACCCAGGACCTCTTGAACCTATGGGTGGCACGCTCAGAAATCATAACTTCTAGAAAGCATTGGAAAGAATGTAATTTAACCCAGAGCCCTCCGCTCTCCTTTAATTCATGTGGAAAATATTAACCTGGATACCTAATACACTTCGTCATAACAAAATAAATTACAAATAGATCAAAGATTGAAAATTTTAAAAGTCTGCCAAAGTTGTTGAGGAAAACTTGGACAAATTCCTTTATGTTTTCAAAGTCAGGAAGGCCCTTTTATGCATTGCACAAAATTCAAGAGCTATAAATAAAAGATTTTTTTTACGTCTGAATAAAGAGTATTAAAATTTTCTGGGTGGCAAAAAACATAGCAGCACTGATATATGCTTGCAGCACTCTGGCAAAGGGCTCCTATAAATCAATAAGAAAAAGTGCAGCCACGTAATATAAAATGGGCAAAGGACATACACAGATAGGTCATGGGTGGGGGGTGGCTTTTAAAACTATGAAGAATACCCAATACCATTATTTGATAATACAAGTTACAAACTACAATTGAATACTATTCTCCATTATCAGTTTAGCAAAGATAAAATTTTCATGTAATTATTGTGTTGGCAAAAGGATAAGAGAGAGGCCTTCTTTAAATGCCCTTTTATCCTCGTGGCTGGAGATGTAAACGGGCACAGCCTCTTGGAGCAGCAATTAAGCAGCAGTCAATTAAGATTTAGAGTTCGCATGCCCGCTGACCCCGCACTCCTCTGCTCATGGCCGCACAGGGTTGTCTGCTGTCAGCTCTTCATCACCACCACCCGCTTCTAAAGCCTCTGCATCCCAGCAGAAAAGCAAGGCGCTCCATTGCCCAGAAGCCCCATCCCACGTGACTGCGTTACTCCCCGCAGGAGAAGGCTTTGCAGACCAGTGGTAGAGAGGAGCCTTGTTATTTTCAATAGACAGGTGGAGCCAGACACAAATATGAAGTTGGATACCTAGCACACTTCATCATAACAAAATAAATTACAAACAAATCAAAGAGAGAGGGATATTGCTCCTGGTGAGCTCTGGAGAGCCACCCACACTGCCCTGCACCCAGGGCCTTGGGGAGAGCTTTGAGAGTGCTGAGAACTACAGGGGTTTCCCAGTGGGCCTGTGCTTCTGGCTGAGGTTCCATTGACTTCTTCCCTGATCTTTGCTGCCCTGGATCTGCCCAGGATGGTTAAGCCCTCACTCCCTTTACTAAAACCTTTCACACCAGAACTACATAGACTGGCTTCTGCTTTTCTGAGGGACCCATCTGACACCCTTATCCTTGAGGAATTGATCCTATGGATATACTCACCCACATTTGAAACCATGTATATGCCCCCCAAAATTAATTGTTTCTAGAAGCAAAAGATTGAAAATAACCTAAAAGTGTGGCAATTAAAAATACAATGATACATGCATATTAGTAGAGGTCCGTTTCCCATTTAAAAAGCACACCGCTGGAGAAACCAAGATGGTGACATAGGTGAACACCTAAACTGCTGCCTCGCACAACAATTTCAAAACTACAACTAAAAGACAACACAGACATCATCTGGAACCACAGGAAGGCTGGCTGAGTGGAAATTCTACAACTAGAAGGAAAGAGAAAAGCACACTGAGACTCACAGGAGCTGCAGGAGGCAGAGGTACAGAGGTGTGCGTGCAGAGGTGTGCAATTGAATACGCAGCTGGCTCTCTCCATTGGGAGAAAGACAAAAGCTCTCACTGCTCTGAACTCCAGTTCTGGGCAAGATTCTGGGACCCAGACTCATTTGGGGAGAAACTGGACTGTCAGGAAAGAGAAAAGCACACTGAGACTCAAAGGAACTGCAGAAGGCAGAGGTACAGAGGCGTGCATGCAGAGAGGGCTGGCAACTGAGTACGCGGCTGGCTTTCTCAATCAGGAGGGGAACAAAAGCTTCTGGCTGCTCTGAACTCCAGTTCCAGGAGAGACTCTGGGGACCCAGACTCATTCGGGGAGAAACCAGACTGTCTGGCAGCGGACGAAACTCGATGGCAGCTTTTTCTCAGAGCTGCTTGCAGTGATTACCACAGGACACTGAGACACAGGAGCCTATTGGGAAAGGGTTGACAGGAAATCAATGCTTTCTGGGATGCCCTGAGACTCCCCCCACCCCACCATCCAAGCTGAGCACAGAGGCTTTTGCAGTCTTGTCTCATTAGGGTGTCTCCATCACAGAAGTTCTCCCATCATAGACATAGCTTATCCTCACAGCCATTTGCCTGGAGGTCAGTTCCTCCCAGTGATACTAACAACAACCAAGGCTTAACTACAACAAGACTGTGCACACAGCCCACAAAGGAGTGCACCAAGAGTGTCCACCTCAGCTAACTGGGAGGCTGAGCCATTGAGCCCTATAGGACAGCTAGCACACAAAGCCACTCTGTCAATTCAACCAAATGCAGAGACAAAGAAACAAATCACAAATGAAAGAAATGGAGGAAAGCACATGACTGAATATAGAGTTCAAAACCATGGTTATAAGGTTTTTCAAGAATTTTCTAGGAAAGGCTGATAAATTTATTGAGACCCTCAAAGATATGAAAAAGGACCAACTAGAAATTAAGCAGACACTGACTGAAATAAAAATAATAATAATATACAGAGATCCAACAGCAGACTAGATGATCCCAAGAATCAAGTCAAAGATTTGAAATATAAAGAAGCAAAAAACACTCAACCAGAAAAGCAAAAAGAAAAAAGAATGCAAAACTATGAAGATAGTGTAAGAAGCACACTAATGCACAGAATATCACCAAGTATATATATCACTTCAAGCATACCAACCTCCAAATTATGGGGGCGCCAGAAGAAGAGAGAGAGCAAGATACTGAAAACCTATTTGAAGAAATAATGGCAGAAAACTTTCCCTACCTCGTGAAAGAAATAGACTTTGTGTCCAGGAAGCACAGGGAACCCCAAACATGAGGAATCCAAAGAGGACCACACCAAGACACATCATAATTAAAATACCAAGAGCAAAAGACAATGAGAGAATCTTTTTTTTTAATATATTTTATTGATTTTTCACAGAGAGGAAGGGAGAGAGATAGAAAGTCAGAAACATTGATGAGAGAGAGACATCGATCAGCCACCTCCTGCACAGTGGCAATGTGCCTGCAAGCAAGGTACATGCCCCCGACTGGAATCGAACCTGGGACCTTTCAGTCCGCAAGCCGACACTCTACCCACTGAGCCAAACCAGTCTCAGCAATGAGAGAATCTTAAAAGCAGCAAGAGAAAAACAGTTAGTTACCTACAAGGGAGTACCCATATGACTGTCAACTGATTTCTCAACAGAAACTATGCAGGCCAGGTGGGAGTGGCAAGAAATATTCAAAGTGATGAATAGCAAGAACCTACAACCAAGATTACTCTACCCAGCAAAGCTATCATTCAAAATTAAAGATCAGATAAAGCTAAAGAAGTTCATCACCACCATACCAGTATTATATGAAATTCTGAAAGATATTCTTTAAGAAGAGGAAGAAGAAGAAAAAAATAAAGATAAAAATTATATACATACCTATCAACAAGTGAATCTAAAAATCAAGTGAATAAAAAATCTGATGAACAGAATAAACTGGTGAATATAATAGAATCAGTGGCATAGAAAGGGAGTGGACTGACAATCCTCAGGGGGAAAGGGGTGTGAGGAGTGCAGGAAGAGAATGGTCAAAAATTGTATACTTATGATGAGGACATGGGGATGGGGATAAGAGCAGAGGGTGGGGTGGGAACCGGGTGGAGGGGAGCTCTGGGGAGGGGGTAGGAACAATTGTAATAATCTGAACAATAAAGATTTATTAAGAAAATAAATAAATAACACAGTGCTTCATGGATCCTTATGGACTGATCTTCAAGGTGAAAAAATACCCAAATAGTTTATATTATATGTTACCATTTGAATAATAAGCTAATGCACAGAATATCACCAAGTATATGTAACATAAGAAACTAGTGACTGTGAATACCCTTGAGGAAAAATTAGGGAATCTGAAATGAGAAGTAGAACTACATTACCCCAAGTATCCTTTTCATTCTTGAATATTCTATCATGTACATATATTTTTAAAAGAAACTACTAAATAGTTAAAAAGATATCATAATCATTATGAAATGCCAAAGAGGCATCAATGAATAAGATACCGTGCTTTCTTTCCTTTTCCTCTTCCTGTTTTTAATTTCCTCCTGAAATTTAAAACAAATTAGAAATAGGGAACTTGACCTTTTTATTAGCATACTTTAATATAATGTCTATTTCACCTTTTTTAAGGATTAATTTCCTACATCCATCTACACTAATAAAGAAGAAAGATACAAATTGATTGTACCTTCGCTAAGCCCACCAGCCAATCAGGAGTATGCAAATTAACCCAACAAAGATGGTGGGTTAATTTGCATTCACAGGCGCAGAGCAACTGGGAGCGGGGTGGGGCCATGGCGACCACTCAGGTGTTTCGCACCACCCCAGCATCTCTGGGCCTCTGGGTAGTGGTGCCAGCAACCAGGGAAGGAAGGCCCATTCTTGCAGGAATCTTCGTGCATCGGGCCTCTGGTTTAGAATACAAAGCTCTCTCCTTATACCCCAAAGAGGAAGTAAAAACAGGATTGAAATTTAAAAGTTCCCTTGTGTTAGTCTAATACAGGATTACTTAAAGTTCAAATCCATGCATTTTATCTTATTGAGCAGAAGTGACTACTGTCCTTTGGTTGATAAATTCCAGAGATTGATTTGCCTGTTCTCTGGTCTCGCTAATTAAAAAAGCATAAAGAAGAGAGGGCACCCTGACTGCTTGAAAGTAAAATCCCCATTCTTTCAGCTGGCCACCATTCTTACCCTTATCTAGAAATGCGAGTATGAATAGATGCCTTCCATTGAGTGGTAATTATTTGAATTCCAATTGAAGCTGGAATTCAATATAATTAGCCCCCAAAATTCCAGCTTCAAGTCACGATTCACCAAATACAGTCACTAGTTCCTCCACGAAACCTTTCCTAACTACTCCAGCAGAAAGTTCCTTCTTCCTTCTTTCGACCCCTGTAATACAGGGTGGGGCAAAAGTAGCTTCACAGTTGTGAGTATGTGAAACGCAGCTTATTCTTGTATTTTATTTATTAATTATTGTGTTGTTTTCTATAAGAACTATAAACCTACTTTTGTTCCACCCTGTATCATGTATAATTCCCGTTATTATTTTAGTGTCATAGCAGCATAAAAATTGGCCATTCGCCAATATGTTCAAATATATTGGGTGCCCTTTTTAAAAATCTTATTACTGCTATTATTAATTTCTAGACAGTGATAAAGAGAAACCTCCAGGTACTTCCTGATATCTCCACATGAAGACCAGGAGACATCATATATAATGTCTCTATCTTCCCAGTTACATGTGTCAGTAATTCCCTTCCCCCCCAATTTTCACTTGAGCAGTTATGTGCTGGGTTTCTCTGCCTTCCAAAGTTTTTCCCGAGTCCCTACATCTTACTGCAGAGCCCATAGTATATGCAGCTTTGAGCCATTCTCGTAACTCTCCTCCCAATCAAGTCTTTCCTCCTGACACCATCCTTCTACAGCTCGTTTCAGTGTCTCTTCCCTCACACTCACTCTGCCTTCCAGCCCTCAAGTCCTGCCTCCGGTGCCTTCCCTGATTACCCAGGTGAAATTGCAAGAGACAGAAATCACTTACAAAAAATTTAAGAAAAAGATATGTTACAAGGTGGTATGGGTTGAATTCTGTCCCCAGCACCTGTGAATGTGACCTGATTTGGAAACAGGGCCTTCGCAGATGTGATCAAGTTAAGATGATGTCATGATGGGGAGCCCTAATCCAATATGACTGGTGTCCTTAATAACCAGAGAAGAGACACGGCAAGAAGACCAGGTGAAGAGACGCAGGGAAAATGCCACAGGCAGAAACTGGAGTTAGGCATCTCCAAATAAAGGAACTGCCACCGTCACCAGAAGCTAGGAGAGAAGCGTGGACCAGATTCCCTCTCTCAGAGCCTTCAGAAGGTCTCAGTCCTGACAACGCCTTGATCTTGGGCTGCTGGCCTCCAGAACTCTGAGAGAATCGATTTCTGTTGTGAGAAGCCATCCAGTCTGTAGAACTTCGTCACAGCAGCACAGGACACTAATACACAGAGGCAGGACCCCATGAAGCCAGGCCTCCTTCTTTGTGCTCATCTTTTCCCCTCTCCACACCTGCTTTATTCTTCCTTCTCTCGCTACAGACGTTCCAGAGGGACAAGACCACTCTGTCAACAACTCCAAGCTTTGTCTCTTACAACTTTTGCCACCGGAGAGAGACTGGCTCAACTTCTAAGCCCTCAAAAATCCTGGGGCCCAGGCTGGCTTGGCTCAGTGGATAGAATGTCAGCCTGTGGACTGAAGGGTTCCGGGTTCAATTCCGGTCAGGAGCACATGCCTGGGTTGCAGGCTCGATCCCCAGTGGAGGGCGTGCAGGAGGCAGACAATCAATGATTCTCTCTCATCATTGATGTTTCTATCTTTCTCTCCTCCTCCCTTCCTCTCTGAAATCAATAAAGAAATATATTTTAAAAAAAAAAAAATCCTGGGGAAGGGCCAGTTTGGGTCAGAGCCCCCTTGTGGCAATCAGAGGAGGAAGGGTCACACTGCACAAAATGACTGATTAAGCAAATATGGCAGAAGACAACTTCCAGGAAAAAGGAACACGCTTTGATTTAGACTAACATTCCACCTTTCCGCTCATATGCAATTTTTTTCCAAGAGTTTCTTCAAGATTTATCTCTGTTGACTTCTCTCTCTCTCTCACACACACACACACACACACACACACCCTTCAGAATCTCTCTTTTCTTAAATTTTTTAGAGAACACATACCCAACCATACAATAGACAACAATCCAGTCTATTCTAAAGAATATTTTAAACTAGTCTTAACTCCCTTTTATAACAACACACCAGACAACACTCTTTAGAGCTTCTCAATGAGTTATCAGAATTGAATAGGATAAAAGTTCCTTGGAAATTGCATTATTCAGAAAGGCATGCAGCAGGTATTCCTCAGGTCACTATACAACTGTCCCTTGAATAACACTGTTTCATTCAACATCATTTCAATGTAACATTCCAGTGCAACACCTATGGGAACTTCACTCTTGTTTCTGTCAATTAGCCTGTGGTAAAACGAGGTTCACATACATGATTTCACTGCAGTGCCAACAGCCTACTGACAACATTAAGTGAGGACTTACTGTATCTTGATTTTATAAACATTTACAATCTATAGGCTGCCCATCTTGCTCCTGGTTTGTGGTTTACTTTTAAGCTAAACGAGATCTGAAGACTCATTGATGATTCCGCTTTCTTGCTGTCAACTGTTCGTGCCCATCTGTTGCAGCACCAAGTGAACAGAACTGACATGGGTTGGAGGCCGAGGCTTGCTCTAATCATGATTACATGTAATCCTTGTCTTACCGGAGGCAGCTATGTGGAGAAGCATAAATGGCTTCAAGAGAATCCATTGCCATGACTGACAAATTAACTTCAAACATGTTCTTCCAACATTTATTTAACAGCATCTCCTTTGAATTACAAAGGACAACTCGGTGTTTAATGGGCAACTCTACTTCTTCATCTAAGAAAGGACAAACTCCAATATGTTGGATTATCTGATCATATCACACAATCCAATTCTCAGAGAATTTTGGAAATTTTCCCTACCCTTATTATTTATTGATTAGACCAGTCAAGATAAACGAGGTTATGCCACAATAATAAAGTTTCCAAACGCTCAAAGGCTGAAAACATTATTTCCCGTGACTATTGTTGATTGGCTAGGACCCTGCTCCGTGTCAACTGCATTCAGGGACACAGTTTGACAGGCACTCTACCATCTGAAACACCACAGATGCCATGGCAGAGGGAAGGGGAGATGGCCAATTGTGCATTAGCTCTAAGGGATTCTGCCTAAAAGAAACGCCTGTCACTTCTACTCACGTTTCATTGGTCAAGTGAGCCACATGACCATGCCTATCTTCAAGGGCTCATGGATGTACAATCCTACCATGCTAGAATATTAGCAAACTTTTTAAGAATCGTAATAATAAATGGAATCCAATTCTCTCTAGATGCCAACTAATCCTCTTAGTCTTTTTTCTCTTCAACAAAATTCGCTTATTTCCTCCCCAAAAGAGACAACTGCAAAGTTCCATCCAGTCAGGGGTCAAGTACTTATGAAGGATGCACCTCTCTTCGTCAAGAGGTGCATTATTCTGCTCAGGCTGTCATACAAGAATTACACAGATGGGGTGGCTTGAACAACAGAAATTCTCCTGTGCATTCCTGGTGTCTCTTCCTCTTTCTATAAGAATACCAGTCCTTGCCAAGACCAGTTTGGCTCAGTGGATAGAGCTTCGGCCTGCAGACTGAAAGGTCCCAGGTTCGATTCCTGTCAGGGGCATGTACCTTGCTTGCGGGCACAACTCCAGTAGGGGACCTGCAGGAGGCGGCTGATCGATGTCTCTCTCTCATCGATGTTTCTGACTTTCTATCCCTTTCCCTTCCTCTCTGTAAAAAATCAATAAAATATATTAAAAAAAAAAAAAGAATACCAGTCCTGTTGCATCAGGGCCCTACCCTTATGACCTCACTTAGCTTTAATCATCTCTTTAAAGGCCCCATATCTCCAATGATAATCTCACTGGAAGGTTTCAACATTTACATTTGGGGGACACAATTAGTCCATAACGGAGGTGACAGACACACTGTGACTAAATGGGGCTTGGATGTGTCTCCACTTATTCTGGAAACTTACAAACTAATAAGCTAGTTATTTACCCCATAAACACGCAATTTACAAGGATGAAGGAAAATAGGAGTTATACATCAGCCACTGGCCTTTGCAATTCCGAAATCCCCTAGACAAATACCATGCGGTTTCTCCTGGGTGGGGGGGATATCAGTTCCTACATGTGCTCTCTGTGAGAAGCGTCATTACCCATAATCCTCCACGGCCCCTGGCTTCCTTTTACATTATGCTCGTTGACATGCTGATGTAGGTAGGCATCAGGGCATTAGCTTTGCTTGAGGGATACACAGCCTCCTGCCCTACATATTTGGGGCCCAAGGGCCATTTTAAGTCTTTAATAGTTACAGTCTCATTTAGTTCAACCTAGTGGTTCCTTTGGACTCCCCCTCTTGTAACAATAGAGCCTCTTATCTCTTGGATTCCAGAAAACTCTACCTGGCACACCTACAGCTACCTTTAAGACATCTTGTTGATGCACCTTAGTCCCCGCAGAGGGTAATGATGGTGTGATAGCCAAGGAAATACAATCGGTTGAATGGTTTTTAACAGTAGGTAGAGAGGTCGTGTCCTTTGCTGTAAGACTCAGCTGTAACTTTTTTTCTTATTACCCATAAGGCTCTCTTGAATTTATTTTCTGCTGTTTAGGATCTAAAAATCAGTCAGCCTTCCCAAAATTTCAAAGCCTCCAATTTCTCATTTAACTCTTGCTTGGAATCCAAGCTAATTCTCTTCTGATCTTGTCTCTTATAATACCTTGTCAAATGCAGCCAACAGAAACCAACATACATCATTAATATTCTGTTTTCTTATCTCTTTCTCTGGAGCTACAAATTCATTAGGCCTTCCAAGTTACTGCGGGCAACAGTGTAACCAAATTTTTGGCCACTGCATAATACAGGTTGTCCTCTTTCCAAACTATATAACAATTTTTTCAACTGCCTACAATTTTTTCTTCATGCCAATAACAAATTATCATTTTCTTGCTATGTTAATACCCCACTTCTCGTAGCAAATTCTGTTATGAGTCACAATAAGCTGAATTACGCTACAGTAAGAAACAACCCCACGAATTCATGGCTGGAAAAAATAAATAATATTTCTCTTTCCTATGACATGTCCATTATGCATCAGCTGATGGGGAGGCAAAGAGCGGGCTCTGTTCCATGTCATTTTCATCAAAGAATATAGTCTGACAAAGACTCCACCCACCAGCTAGAACTGTTATGACAGGAAGAAGTGAATTAATGCATTAGATCTTAGAGACTTCTGCTCACATTTTGACCAAATCAAGTCACATAGCCATGCCTAACTTCAAGGATTTAGGGAAGTCTAATCCTACCATGTGCCTAGGGGGGAAAAAAATACCAAAATAATTGTAAACAGTCTTTATGCTTATCACACTCATGATCAAGACACCTAAGAATAAGCTTCAATAAACTTTCCAAAAGACCACACCCAAAAAGAAGACACCAATTTGTGTTTGTGTTTCTATATGTGTGAGAACACCGTAGGATCTTTCCCAGGCTGATCTTCAAATTGCGAGTTCGAACTGGATTTAAGAGATGCTATGTGTTTGGGAGGAAACTGTGTGTTCAAAAATAATTGAAAAAATATATATAGATTAAAAGGTTAACCGGTTCCTCCCCTGCAGAACTTCTCAGGAGCATCTCAATGAACACGTGTACCATGAAATACACTTTGGGGGAAATGGCTTCTATTTCTAAAAAGAGAATTCGGTAAATGGATTTATTCTGTGTTGTTGTGTCTTAAGTTTTGTCGCTCCGGTGAATTAACTCTAGGCTTGGTTATTTCAGAGGTAATGAGCCATGGAGTCCAATAATTCCCTGTAACTGGAGAAGGGTGTCTCTACACTAGGGAACCAGCTCCAGCTCGCCGGAGTTTCACCTACTGCACCTCCATGACTCAGGGAGGCAACGGACGGCTCATTTGGAAAGACTGGATATCTCACATAGATAATGATTCTCTCACAGATTCTCTCTGCTCTCAGCTTCTGACCATTCATCAGGCAGAGTCATGAATGGAGTGTTCCTCTTCTCTTCTACACAATGGTCAGAGTGGCCTTTTAGAAGTTCCTTTCCCATAAAGCAGGTATGGGAAACCATAAAAGGCCAGAGAAATCATTTGATCTGGCCCTGCCACAGCATTAGGGGTGACTTAATTACATGTTTGACCAAAGATAGCAGGCTAATTTTTTAAGCTGATAATATTGTAATGCCCTTGAATGATGTTATAAATATCCAAATGGCCCTTGGCACAAAAGCGTCCCCACCCCTGTACTCTCTTGTCATTCATGTTAATTCAACGGCACTCGTTTAAAAATAGAGGAAAGCCGAGACCAGTTTGGCTCAGTGGATAGAGCGTCGGCTTGCAGACTAAAAGGTCCCAGGTTCGATTCCGGTTGGGGGCATGTACCTTGCTTGCGGGCACATCTCCACTGTGGGGTGTGCAGAAGGCGCCTGATCGATGTCTTTCTCTCATCGATGTTTCTAACTCTCTATCCTTCTCCCTTCTTCTCTGTGAAAAATCAATAAAATATATTTTTAAATAAATAAATAAAATAAAAATAGAGGAAAGCTACACCTAGATTCTATAACCTCAGGGGCCTGACTCAAACTCAGCCTGTGCAACCTCCCTGAGTCTGACCCAACCACTATTGAAAGTTTCTTTACTTTCGGCCACAGTATAACTTCCTACCCATTTATATCTAGTTCCCACGTGTTTGTGACTTCAGAAATGCAAGGCTGATTTCTCTCCTGAGACCAAACTGCATTGTGGACAATTTAATCTTTGACATACTCTCAGGAACGAGTGTCCTCTCTTCCTGCGCTCTCGCCTTGTTTACTTGGACGAACATCGGAAGCCTACTCGAGAAGGATAGCGCTGCGTGGTTATGCCTTCTCGGGGAGTTGCAAACAAGACTCCATCAGCCCGCCAAGCATATGCATGAGAATTACAATGTGAAACAGAAGCTTTAGTGATCAGCGAACAGAACAAACCACAGCTGCTGGTTTAGCTCTGGCTCCAATCAGAAGCTGTGACTTATGCCATCTCCAAGGGCTGGTTAAAGCTCTGATTCATGCATGAGCTACCCAGTCCATATGGGGTAGGCAACTCCGCCTGAGCTGAAACTTTCTACCAGAGTTTTAGAGAGCTCGGGAAAACAGTGGTTCTGAAACCAGTCCATTGCCATTTTCTGATCATTGCTTGAAAGCCATCATTTAAAGGCACACGCTTTTAATCTCTAAAGACACAGTCTGACTGGCTCGTAAGTAAAATTTGTGGAGAGCTGCTAATAGTTATCTCCTGACCAACGGCCGTCTCCATCTCTTTAAATGAAGGCATTCGTCTCGGGAAATCCCCATCCTGGCATTACTATGCCTTCAGGAGTAACTCATTAAGTCGATGCTTCTCACACTTCCCCACTACCAGAGGACAGTGAAAATGTGCAGAAGGGAATACAGAAGACATTTCTGGAGAGAGATAAAATTCCTTTGAAGAAGTTCCTGCTTCACCTTTTAAATGTAAATAAATTTTGTGCTCTACTTCAGACATTTTTATAATTACTATTCTAATCTAACAATAAATTCTGATCGAAGTACTTATATCAGTGAGGGTCTGGTCAGGAAAAAGAAATCCATCCCATTATTTTAACAGAGGATTAAACATTAAAAGTTGATAACCATTGGTGACCTTAAAAAGAAAAAGCAAACAGCGCACACTGAGGTTCAGAGAGAACGTAATTCAGAAAACAATGAACTCAACAGGAATGGGGAACAAAGGGAAGAGGTTGGGATTATGAAACCCTCAAAGCCCCATAAAGAACTGAGGTTTCGCAGGAGGGGACATGAACCTCCAGTGTGGGTGCTTCTAAGGAAACCAATGACACTGGTGCTGGGCATGTGTCAAACTGCATTATGAACAATTTTTTTTTAAAAAGCTGCAGACTGAAAGTGATCATTGCTCCAGGGACGTGTGATGCTGCAAGGTAGGAAACAAACTGAAGAAGCTGGTCCCTCCTTCCTCCCCCGCCTTGCAGTCACCCTGTAGCACTACCTCGTGGCAAGTCTAAAAGGGAGCAGCTGACAAAGTGACCCAACACCGCCATCCTGAACATGGCAGGGTAAGGGGTGCTGAGCGCCAATAGCTTAATCGTCACAGCACTTACTTTCCAATCATAGTTGTACAGTGGCACCTCGAGATACGAGTTTAATTCGTTCCGTAACCTTGAGGCGTGGGAAACTATGAGACACTCGAATCGCGGTAAACTGGTGGGTCGTGTGCAGCTGGCCAATCCGCGCCATTACTCCTATCTCAAATGTTGCTCGTATTTCAAAGCAAAAATCGCTCATTCGACAGCTCGTATCTCAAAAATCTTGTATGTTAGGGCACTCGTATCTCAAGGTACCACTGTAGTCACATTGATGCTAAGATATACCATATTAATTCACCCAATGGCTTTCTATACTTCTGCAAAACAGGTGAGAGACTTGGCAGTGTGCCAGTGTTGGCTTTCACCTGCCCGGTGCGAGTGAATTTACCAGGGATTTAGCCAAGTGCGGGACACCTGCATTCCCATTCCAGTCCAGCCACTTTTTGTATGGCCTGGGGCACTTCACTCCTCAGTTACCTCTCACCTGACACGAAGGAGGGGGATTCAATTTCCTTAAAGCCCATTCCAATGTGGTAATTACTAGAGGTTATTATGGGAAAGGCCACCTTTGATTAACACGGTTTTTGTGGAAAGAGGAATCCAAAACAGTAAGATTTCTAAGATGTGCTGGGACCTCCAGAAGTCACTTGTGGGTCCTGGAGGAGGAGAGCCTTGGAGAAAGGAGATGAGGGAGGAGGGATGTGAGAGTGATGCGAGATAGACATCTGTAAGGGATGCTAAGAGAGAGCTGTTGGAAACCAAACATTGTTCTCACTAAATGGATGTAAACAGGAGGCCAGAAGGCTGGTCAACCTTAACTGCTCTGAAAGGTCAGAGCTAATCACTCACTGTTTAGATGAAAACATTTTTAGCTGAAGCAGCCTCTACCTGTTAGTTTCATGTTAATTTCTGTTTTATTTCCTGCCTAAAGGCTAGGGTGTGTCCCAAAGCCTTAAGAAAAGGGAGAAAAAGGCCAGAGCAACTGCCAGTCCTTTCCACTAGAGGAAGGCTCCCGCCTGGCCCCCCAATATCGCCAAATTAATGTTTTCTAGTCTCTTATTTCGTTTGCGTGCAGCCTCCTTCAGAACCCGAACCCTGAACGGGGAACCCTGAACCACGCGGGACGTGGAAAGAGGTTCCCACAAGAGCAGACAGCCGAGCAGGCGAAAGAGCCTGGCATTTCTGTGACTCTGATTACTTGCATTTTCCTCAATCGTTCATCGTGTGTTTTCTGCCTTGCGAAATGTAAGTTTTGTGTGCTCTAAATCCCATGTGGAAACAAGATAGGATGGGCACAAGTCCACACTCACGGGAATTAAGAGTCCAAGGTTACACACTTAATCCTCTTTTCCCTCCAGGACTGCAAAGTGGAGGGTGGGAGACCTGTGCATAGTGCCATCTGGCACAAAGCATTTCTTTTCTCTTTTTTTTAATATATATATATTTTGTTGATTTTTTTACAGAGAGGAAGAAAGAGGGATAGAGAGTTAGAAACAACAATGAGAGAAACATGGATCAGCTGCCTCCCGCATGCCCCCTACTGGGGATGTGTCCGCAACCAAGGTACATGCTCTTCAGTCCACAGGCCGACGCTCTATCCACTGAGCCAAACCGGTCAGGGCACAAAGCATTTCTTGACATCACACCGCCTTCATACAGATGAAATACTTTATGCTCTTGGCAGGATGGTGGCTCTTGGCTATTGCTTTCTTTCCTTTTTTCTTTTTTATCCTCACCCAAGGATATTTTTCCATTGAATTTTAAAGAGAGTGGAAGAGAGAGGGAAAGACAGAGAAAAATATCAATGTTGGAGAACATACTAATTGGTTGCTTCCTGCATGTGTCCCAAACAGAGCCCTGGCTTGGCAGGAGCCTGCACCTGAGGTACATGCCCTTGACCAGAATCAAACATGCCTGGGACCCTTCGGTCATCTGCAAGCTGACACTTTCTCCACTGAGCCAAACAAGTTAGAGCCGGTGATGCTATTTCAATGCAACATATGGAATTCACTTCCTTGCAGAGGAAAGAATTGCTTGTAACCGGATCATAGAAAATCCAGGTGGATACCAAAGGATAGACAATGTTTGTGGCTGGTCCCTGTGTATGTAGTGTTGATCTCAAATGCTTACAATTCCTCTCTAACTCTCCCACGAATCTGGTTACAAATCACCCAGTAATTAAATATCCTCTTTGAGATATCATGGCCAATTTAATGAGAGCCAAACCCATCACAACAAATTTTTCATCTGAGCTGGTGGGTTTTTTTTTCCATTGTTTCATTTTCAAAGATATTTTATTACGGCAAGATATTTGGTAATATTCTTTATTAGGCTGATAAGTTTTGAATTGCTTTTCATTTTATTATCACATTAGTTCCTTCTTAATGGTTTTACTAGAACTCCGAGGTCTCCCGAGTTTTAATAACCTCCCTTTTTTTCAGTACTTATAGTCATGAAATTAATTGCATAAAATCATGATCCTTCACTGAATGTGTCACCCGGGCCAAAAGAAGAAAATTCAGTAGGAAAAATTAGACCTTGAAGAGTGATTGACGATTCATCCCGCTGCAGATTTTTCACCGAGAGACTTTCATTTGCTTCTCAGTAGCACAATTTCCTTTCTTTCTAAGAATGTCCTTCAGATTGAGGAATGCTTTGCAATTCTCTGAACTGGGGCTATTAAAATTAAACTTTTTAGAGAGCAGTTGACTTTTTTGAGCATATGAAAGACATGTTTTCATCCACTTAAGAATTCTCACTTTATGGTCGGCTTTGTTTCTGTTATAGAGATTTTGATTGTACAATTCTATAACACATCATCTTTATATTGTACTAGTATTGTGTGTTCACCACCCCAATCAACTCAATAAAAATTTTTTACAAAACACAATCCAGTTTTTAAAAAAGGTGAAGATTTGAATAGACCCTTCACCAAAGTAGATACATGGGTAGCAAAGAAGATTACAAGAAAATGTGCCACAAAATGCAAAATGATACCCTAGTAAGAAACCAATACAAACCTATTATAATAGGAAGGAGAAAATTTGAGAAAACCAAGTGCTGATGAAGATGCAGAGCGAATGGAACTGCCACACACCACAGATGGGGATGTCAATGGCGTGCACACAGTGGGTCCTCTCCGACAGAGTTAACATACAAGCCAGCAACCTTACTCCTAGAGACTTGCCCAACTCAACAAAAATGCATGATCTCAAAAGAAAGCCGGTATACAAATGTTTATAGTGACTTCACTCATAATCATCAAAAACTAGGGAGGAAATCCAAATGCTTTTCTACTGATAAATGATAAAGTCAGTTACATTCTTACAGCCCTACTCAGCAATGAACAGTAACAAACATGCAACCTGGATGATCTCAAATGCGTTACGCTAAGTGAAAGAAGCCAACTCAAAGGGCTACATTCTGCATGATTCCATCCGCAAGACACTCTGGAAAAGGTGACATTATAGGGAAAGGAAATAGATCAGTGGTTGCCAGGGAGTAGGATAGGGAGAGGAGGTGACCTTTGTGGGTAATGAGATTATTCTATATCTTGGTTGTATGGTCGATATGTGACTGGATGTATTATCAAAACAGCACTGTAAAATAAAAAGGGTGACTTTTTCTGTTCGCAAATTATATTCAAATTTTTAAAAGTGTATAACTTTCATATTCTACCATAAACACCTTAAAACATCACATTAAAACATTTCTGCATAGTGTATATAGACAGTATCATGATCAGCCTACACCTGGAAGATATTTCTCTTTTCTTAGGCCAGAATATAGGTTTTTCTGAACAAAAGAACTGAAAACTGAATGAAAAGTACATCAAGCCCACTTTGAAACTTCCTGCAAGGATGGGGGGAAAAAAAATGTAAATAGTAAATCACTGTCCTTAATCATTTCCCTCCACATACAAATTGAACAATAAAATTCTCTTTCTCATTTTAATTCCAGCAATAATTCATTTGATTCTAGGAAAGAATTCATCATGATCGGTCTGAATTATTTTTATCTTTGCTAACAGTTTGCAGGACTCGACCAATAGTCATATGGATAATTTGAAATATTTGTTTGTGTATATCAGTCTAAACATAATCCATTGTGTTTTGTAGCAATGTAATTCTTTATGCCTGAAAACAAAAAAAATTCGAACCGGTTTCAATGGACATTTTCTTTTATAAGGGATCAAAATTCATGTCTTAAAAAACACTGAGCAAAATCCTGAACAAACAGTCAGCAAACTACTGAAGACACAAAACCCTGACATGTGAACCAAACCATGAAGCAGAATAAAATGTAGATCCATCACGTACTTATCTCATCTCCGAGAACTGCTGAGCACTCACACTTTTTCCTTCCCTTTGCCTAACTACTAAGTGGGCGGAAATGTTTTCCTTTCATTTACTGGAAACAAAAGCGATGCTGCATCAGCAGATAGGTTACAAAATAAAACACACAGAAACAAGATGAAGCCCACTTCAAATGTGAACAAAACAACCGGAGGCTTTATTACGACATGAATTTTGCAATTGAAAATTGTATTCAAAAAAATTAAAATGTGGAAGGAAAGGGCCTAGAACCCCATCAAGGGCAGAAAGAACACACGGCCCAAGCGCAACTCCTGGGGCCCAGGATGCAAGGGAACCAGGACAACAACAAAACAAAACAAAAAAGCATGAAGGCCAAGGTCAGGGGGAACAGGAGAGAAGTCAGCCCCGATGAACTGATGAATGGAAAAAACCTACAAAATGGAAAAATATTTTCTATTTAGTAGTGATCGATGGGAAATTCATTGTTCTAGATTTAGAATTCACCATCCCCAACATGTGATTATATGTGAAATTCATTGCTCTATATTTGAAATTAACCATTCCTAAAAAACTTAGTTTCTGCCGAGACCGGTTTGGCTCAGTGGATAGAGCATCGGCTTGCGGACTGAAAGGTCCCAGGTTCGATTCCGGTTGGGGGCATGTATCTTGCTTACAGGCACATCTCCACTGTGGGGCGTGCAGGAGGCAGCTGATCGCTGTCTCTCTCTCATCGATGTTTCTGGCTTTCTATCCTTCTCCCTTCCTCTCTGTAAAAAATCAATAAAATATATATTTTTAAAAAAACTTAGTTTCTAATTGATGTATTCTAAATGCAAAGTTATTAGTAGAGAGAAATGTTCTCTCAATGAATGATTATGCAAAGAAAAGAGTTTTTCATTAAAAATTACAAACTTCAGCTCACTTACTCAGGAAGAAACTGGCACTGTGAGAATCTCATAGGTATAAAATGCAAAAGAAAGCTTTAAAAAAAAAAAAAAAAAGAACAGATACTAAAATATATTCCAACCTGGGCTTTTTCATCCACAGAGAAACAGCTACATCAGTTAACTGTGCTAAATATAAACCCAATCTCCAAGCACGTTAGGATAAACTATTCCCCAGAAAACTGAGGAAAAAAATATAAATGAGACAGCCAAATCTTGACTCTGGCATGTTGGAGACATTGTGTAGAGCTGGAATGGTGCCAGGGAGCTACAGTGGTATGCAAACATTAGTTTAAGTCTTGAAAAGGTGAGGACGATCAATTCTGAAAACTAGACCAGAGTGTTTGACCTTACCTCCGGGGAGACCGGTCTGCAAAAAGGAACCAGAGGCCTCGGCAGTATGTGACAACATGGATGAACCATGCGGACCCTCTTCTAGGTGAAGTGCTCTGATCACAGAAGAAATATTGCACGACCTCCCTTTTATGAGAATTTAAATCACTCATAAAAACACAGGGTAGAATGGTGGCTGCCAGGGGGTGGGGAGGAGAAATAGGGAGTTGCTCTTTAAGAGGTATGAAGTTTCAGGTGTGCAGGATGCTTGAGTTCTAGAGATTGCCCTGGAGTTAACACTTCAGTATTGTATACTTCAAAATTGGTTAAGAGGGTGGATCTTAGGTTAAGTGTTCTTTTCCACACAAATCAAGAACAAACAAAAGAGCAGAAGGAAACGTTTGGAGGGGATGGATATGTCAATGACTCTGATTGTGGTGGCAGTTTCATGGGGGTATGTTATGTTAAGATTTATCAAATTGTATGTGTGCATGGTTTGGAGCAGTGGTTCTCAACCTTTTTTAATGCTGTGACCTTTTAATACAGTTCCTCATGTTGTGGTGACCCCCAATCTTAAAATTATTTTTGTTGCTACTTCATAACTGCAATTTTGCTATTGTTAATGAATCATAATGTAAATATCTGTTTTCTGATGGTCTTAGGCGACCTTGCTAGCAGTTTTCAACCTGTAGGTCGTGACCCACAATTGAGAATCACTGCTGTAGAGCCTAAGACCATCAGAAAACACAGATATTTACATTATGATTCATAACAGTACCAAAATTAAAAAAGGTTGAGAACCACTGGTTTAGAGGGTGAGGAAGTCTCAGAGCTCCGTCTTATCCAAAGTTTGTGGCTATTTCTTTCAAACAACATGGGGGAGAGCAGTGAGGGCAGGGTGATTACAGTTGTGTGTGGCATTAAGTCCACAGGGACAACCAATGAGGACCCCAGAGTCCCTTAAAAACTCACAGCAGTTGGGAAAATCTCACATAAAATGTATAAAGAAATGCATTTAAGGTTCTTCTCTTGCTTCATAAACTTAAAACTCACTTAGGTTTTTAAAAAATAACTCCACTGATGTGGTTTGTATTAGAATACAAGATGAGACAAATTACTTAGAAACATAAGTAAAAATTCCATAAGAGTCAAAAGCGGCTATGTCAGTCTTATTTGAAGGCAAGTTCAAGAGCCAGAGAGTTGTCTGTTCTCTACTGCACTGGTCAGACTACAGCAGGGGGCGTCTCCTGAAAGATCCTTTCAAACCCACTTCTGTAAAGAGAACAGTCAGCAGCCCAGGAGGGTTGGATTATAGGAAGAGCTGTGAAAATGGAAGACTCACTGAGGACAATGAACTTCACATGTTTGTAGTTCTATCCAACAGATGAAGCATTCGTTTTGTGAAGGGTGGTCCCCAGGGGGTAAAATTAGAGCCAGTGGGTGGGAAGTGCTAGGGAGCCAGGTTTCAGCCAGGTATACAGAGGCATTTCCAACTGGGATGTGCCTGGGCAAAGCCTGGTTTGGCTCAGTGGATAGAGCATCGACCTGCGGACTGAAGGGTCCCAGGTTCAATTCCGGTCAAGGACATGTACCTTGGTTGCCAGCACATCCCCAATAGGGGGCGTGCAAGAGGCAGCTGATCAATGTTTCTGACTTTCTATCACTCTCCCTTCCTCTCTATAAAAAATCAATAAAATATATTTTTTTAAAAAAAGAGAAGTCCCTGAAGCACTCACACAAGGGTCCATACTACAAGGGAAGTGTTTTCCACTGGGATTGGGGTGGGAGAAGGTTGGTGGTTATTTAGAGTCAATATCCTATTGAAAGATAGAATCCAATAGAAAGATCCTATTCAGCGTGTTTGCATATGTCACTTGCTGTCCTACCCCATGTGTCCTTTTTTAGACAATATAAAAAGCAAAGGAGAAAGCTTCGTGGCTTTTAACTTGCTGTAAAAATTTGGTGTTGGGTATAACCAGTCCTAAAAGTTAACAAAAAAATTTCAGAGAAGGCAAGAAAGAACAATGAAGGAGAAGAAGAGTGGACATGACCTAGAGCTGCAGGGAAGGAGAAGGGAGGAGGGAAAGACATTGCCACGCAAGCACCGCCCTCCCAGAGCTGCTCCCCTCACCTCTCCATGCCAAGTCCATGGCCACGCCCCACTCACCGCCTCCTGTCTCTCACTGCCTTTCTAACTGGGTTCTTTAAGCAGCTGACCTAAATCTCACAAATCATGGCTTCTTTCTTTCTATTTTATGATAAAGACAATGGGGGAAAATTGGAAGTAGAAAAATCAGGAACCAACAATATTTAACCAACACCAGTCATTGAAGTTGAGTTCTCCATCTTCAGAAAAGCCCTGAGTGTCGGTGGATTTGCCCTGAAATGCTCTTGCTTCCTGATTCCCCAATATTATTTACCCGTGTCCACAGTCACAACAGCTCATCTCAATCCCACATCATAGCAGAGTAATCCTCTCTCCCGGATGTGTTCTGAGAGCCGGCATCTCATATGTCAGTCAAAACTAATCATCTACCTATACAAGTAAGCTGTAAAATCCTAACTTTTCATTGAAATATCATATAGAGTAAAAAGGGCAAAAAATACTTTGACAACAAGATGACAGTGCAGGTAAATGCCTATACTCACCGCCTCCCACAACTACATCAAAATTACAACCAAAAGATAGAAAAACCATCGCCCAGAACTGCTGAAAAGCTGACTGAATGGAAGTCCTACAACTAGAGAAGTGAAGAAGAAAGCACACTGAGACTGGTAGGAGGTGCACAGGTGTGGAATGGGCTGATCCGGCACCCAAGTGGGCCATTTTTTTAATTGGGAGGGAGAGCAGGTCTTCAGAGGCTGCCCAGAGGAGCAAGGGGTTCCATCCCCACACCAGACCCCCAGCCCAGGGTCCCAGAGCTGGGAAAAGAAGTCCCTACAGGCAGTAAGACCTACAGGCTGCAAAAACCTGTGCAGATTGGGGCTCAGTGACACAGAGGCTGCTGGAGACCCAACTGTTCCTCTTAAAAGGCCAGCACCATGAACTGAACTGAGAAGGTCCCGCTTCCTTATAGCTCCAGCACCAGGGCAAGGCTCTGGAGGACACAGACACATACGAGGAGGAAGTGAATTATTTCACATCAGGGTAGGAACTCAAAGGGGGCGGTTTTCCTCTCAGATGCAGTTGCTCTCAGGTGTCACTGTTTCTAAGCTGAGACCTACCAGGTCAGAGGGCTGACTGGCAGCCATTTTCTGTTTGTTCCACCCTGGTGATTCGCTAAGACCCCACCTCAACCAATTTATAACCCACCCAAGCTGTGAATGGCTTACATATGAATGGCTTGTCCTTGCTCAGGCTAAAATCTGTCAAACAAGCTGCAGCTGAGTCAGGGAGCCCAAAACCTATCAATAAAAGGCCCAAGACCCAGCACCAGCCTGTCTTGTGCTTCACAGCTGGGCCTCATCTACCCACTTCCAAATATGATGCAAAAAGGAGAAGACTCAGTGAGCACCCAAACCCCACTGCAGCAAGTCCTGCTCCATAAGGGTGTCTCCTGCACAGCAGCTCTCCCACTGTAGTCACAGCTGTCCTCACAGCCAATTGGCCTGGATGTCAATTCCTCCCAGTAACACCAATAGCAATCAAGGCTCAACTATGACAAGACTTTCTCACAGCCAAAAAGGGGTGCCTCTAGAGCTCCCAGCTCAGATGACTGGGGAGGCTGAGCCACTGGGCCTTATAGAACACCTACTACACAAGGGAGTGGACTAACATGCCTCAGGGAGAAAGGGGTGTAGGGAGTGTGGGAAGAGACTGGATAAAAATCATACACCTATGGATGAAGACAGTTGGGGGGTGATAATGGCAGAGGGTAAGGTGGGAACCAGGTGGAGGAGAGCTATAGGGGGTGGGGGGAAAACAACTGTAACAATCTGAATAAATATTTTTTTAAAAAAAGAACTTACACCTATGTATGAGGTCAGAGAGGGGTTTTGGGAGGGAGAAGGCCTGGAGTGGGGTGGGAATCAAGTGAAGGGGTGTTATCGGGGGGTGCGGGGGGAGGAACATCTGTAATAATCTGCACAATAAAGATGAAAAAAGAAGAGGCCTAATGGGTTTGGCTCAGTGGATAGAGCGTCTGCCTATGGACTGAAGGATCCAGGTTTGATTTTGGTCAAGGGCATGTACCTTGGTTGTGGGCACATTCCCAGTAGGGGGTGTGCAGGAGGCAGCTGATTGATGTTTCTCTCTCATCAATGTTTCTAACTCTCTATCCCTCTCCCTTTCTCTCTGTAAAAAAATCACTAAAATATATTTTTTTTAAAGAAGAAGAAAAAGAAAACCTATTTGAAGAAATAATAACACAAAACTTCCTTACCTGGTGAAAGAAATAGACTTATCAAGCACAGAGAACCCCAATCAAGAGGAATCCAAAGAGGACCACACCAAGACACATCATCATTAAAATGCCAAGAGCAAAAGACAAAGGGAGAATATTAAAAGCAGCAAGAGAAAAGCAGGCAGTTACCTACAAGGAAATGCCCATATAACTGTCAGCTGATTTCTCACAGAAACTATGCAGGCCAGAAGGAAGTGGCAAGAACTATTCAAAGTGATGAACAGCAAAGACCTATAACCAAGATTACTCTACTCAGCAAAGCTATTATTTAGAATTAAGGTCAGATAAAGAGCTTCACAGACAAGAAAAAGCTAAAGGCAATGGGGCGGGAGAGAGAGAAGAACATATGTACTGCTTTCAACAATAAAGAATTTAAATATTTTTTTAAAAAAAGGAAACCAATATTATATGAAATGTTGAGAGGTATTCTTTAAGAAGAGGAAGAAGAAAAAGATAATGACAAAAAAATATGAACAACAAAATGGCAAAAATACATGCCTATCAACCATGAAATCTAAAATCAAAATAGATGAATAAGAAATCTACTGAAGAGAATCAACTGGTGCATAAAGTAGAATCAGAGGTAAGAAAATGGAACAGACTGATGACTCTCAGAGGGAAGGGGTGTAGTGGAGTGGGAAGAGATTAAATAAAGATTTGATATGCAGATATGCATTACTTATGGACACAGACAATAAGGTGGTAAAGGCCTGGGGCGGGGCGGGAACCAGGTGGAGGGGGGAAATGGAGAGAAAAAGGAGGGACATTGATAATAATCACAACAATAAAGATAGATAAATAGATAGGTAGGTAGATAGATAGATAGATAGATAGATAACGAAAGATGCATTCTTCTCACCACGCATCCCAATCCCCACCTTTCCTCCCTAGAGGCAAAGGCCATTACCAGTTTCTCATGTATTCACGGCTCATTTCTGGCAGGATATGCACAGTCCTGGGCTTGCAACAGGGTAGAAGGCCTCCGGTGCTCATCTGCCTTCTGTTGATCCCCCAAACCAGCCCTCCCATGCTCTGTCATTGTATTACTATCCCCCCCCAAGTACTCTCCGGGTACCAGGAGTCACCATTCCATCAATGCTGTGGTTCAAGGCTGCTCCCATTCTGAGTGAACTAGCCCTCCTCTCCATAAAGCCAGTTACGTTTAATGTGCATTGTTGCAGAATATAGAGTCTCAGCAATAGAGAGTCTGTCTGGAAATCACACGTGCACTGGCATGTGTCACTCTGCAGTCTTTTTCACAGCTGTTCCATGCAGAGCCACCAAAACGTGCTTAACTAGCTTCGACTAATGCACATTGAGGCTCGGCCCATTTTTCACTTGTAAAGACCATTCTGTAAGATGTTCTTATGGACTGAATAGTCCTCCCAAAATTTCTATGTTGAAGCCCTAATCCCCAGTACCTCAGAATGTAACTGTGTGTAGAGACAGGGTCTTTAAAGAGGTGATTAAGGTCAAATAGGGCTAGTGTCCTTATCAGGAGAGATTAGGACACAGAACTGCACAGAGAAAGCAGCCATCTGAAAGCCAAGGAGAGAGGCCTCGGGAGAAACCAGACCTGCTGACACCTTCTTGATCTTGAACCTCCAGCCTCCAGACTATGAGATTTAAGTTTCTGTTGTTTAAGCCAAACAATCTGCAGGATTTTGCTATGGAAGCCTGAGCAAACTAACACAGATGTACACTTTAACAAACTGCTTATTTTTTCCCCATTGCCTTTTCGAGTGGGTGGAAGCAAGGGATGGAGGTGAAAGAGAGAGAAATAGAGAGACATTGATGTGAGAGGAAAGCATCAACTGGTTGCCTCTGGCACACACCTCAACCAGAGGCAGGGAGCAAACCACAACCCAGGCATGTGCCCTTGACTGGCGATCGAACCTGCGACCCCTCAGTGCACAAGCCGATGCTCTAACCACTTAGTAACAATGGCCAGGGAGAGCTGCTGATTTTCCAACAAAGATGTTATATTTGCCCTAAACTATCTTTAGGTAGGTAGGATAAACCTAAAAGACAGGTGGTAATTCAGTTCTGCTTGTTAGAAGATATGGTTTCCTCTACCCACTTCTGGGGTTGGGGGTGCAGAATAAAATCCTGGAAAATCTGCTGCCTTACTCTTCTCTTAGGCTGACGCTTCTAACTCAGAGACCACTCTGTGCCTACATAAAAGAGTTATTCTGATTCAAAGAGACATGGGACCCAAGCTTCAGACTTATTCAGATGTTGCTAACATCTACTCTAACTGGTCCCCACAAATATCTTATCTACAATGCAGAACTAATAGAAACATTAAAATAGTGTCCGTAAAAGACCTCCACCATGAGAGACAGTCAATACATGAGAACTGGCCTTATTATCATAGTTTCTGGACTACGCATTTCCACTCATATTTAACACTTTCGGGCCAAGGGAAGCTATGGTGACCACAAAATGCCTTTCTGAACTGTCACAGATATGCCAGTTGGGTAGTTTGGACTGGGGTAAGGGCCAGGAGGGAAAAAGCAATCTGACATTTCTCCACTACAAACCCATCTCTCTCAGTCTCGCTAAAGTTAAAATCTATATTAAAGTGTTCCTTAACAAAATGCAAATGCCCTTGGAAATGGCAAATGGGATGTAACACTTAAATCAAAGATGAGTGGACATGTGGGGGAAAGGACATGTGATCAAAGGATAAAGGGTTTTTAGGTGGAGAAGGGAGAGCAAAAAGAGAAAAAGATTGCCAAAACTGTAGAAATTTCACCTGCCTTACAACTTCGCTGACGGCCAGCTATGCTCTACCGGCTTTTAGCCTAATGCCTTTTGACACAATCTCTTCTTTAGCTGTCATGTTCTCCACCAACAACACTGCAAAGCTAGCAAACCCTATACTACTGAGATCTTCCCACTCAAATGTATTCACAAAGTTTGGGATATACATAAGGTTTATTATTCTGACATCAGCCAATTGGCGTGGCTCAGTGGTTGAGCATTGACCTATGAAGCAGAAGGTCACCGTTCGATTCCAGTAAGGGTACATGCACAGGTAGTGGGCTCCATCCTCAATATGCGACGTGCAGGAAGCAGCTGATCAATGATTGGCTCTCATCACTGATGTTTCTATCTCTCTCTCCCTCTCCCTCCCTCTGTAAAATCAGTAAAATTATTTTTTTTATTCTGACATTAGGATTCATCTTTTTTTTCTTAAATATATTTTTATTGATTATATTCATTTCAAAGAGGAAGGGAGAGATAGAAATATCAATGATAAAAAAGAATCATCGGTTGGCTGCCTCCTACATGTCTTCCACTGCGGATGGAGCCCACAATCCAGGTATGTGTCCTGACTGAGGAATCAAACCATTACCTCCTAGTTCATAGTTCAATGCTCAACCACTGAGCCACATGGGTCAGGCAGGATTCATTCTTATAAAAAATATAGAGGCCCAGTGCACAAAATTTGTGCACAGGAGAGGGTTCCTCAGCCTAGCCTGCACCCTCTCCAATCTGGGACCTTTCCGGAGATGTCCAACTGCTGGTTTAGGCCCAATCCCTGCAATCTGGAACCATTGGCTCCTAACCACTCACCTTCCTGTCTACCTGATCATCCCTAACTGCCTCTGCCTGCCTGATAGCCCTTAACCATTCTGCTTGCCTGCCTATCATCCCTAACTGCTCTGACTGCCTGCCTGATCACCCCTAACCACCTCTGCATGCCTGCCTAATTACTCCTAATCCCTCTGCCTGCCTGCCTGATTGCCCCTAACCTCCTGTGCCTGCATGCCTGATCATGCCTAATGACTCTCCCCTGCCAGCCTGATTGTCCCTAACCACTTTCCTCTGCCAGCTTGATCACCCTTAACTGCCCTGCCTATCTGCCTGATCACCCCTACCTGCCTCTGCCTCAGCCCCACCACCATGGCTTTGTCAGGAAGGCCGTCCAGAAAATGTCCAGTCTATCTGGCCTAATTAGCATATTAACCTTTTATCAGTACAGATAATTTTGTGCTCTAGCTGATTTGACTCACTGGATAGAGCATCAGACTGCAGACTAAAGAGTGGCAGGTTCAATTCCAGTTAAGGGCACATGTTGGGGCTGCGGGCTTGATCCCCAGTAGAGGGTGTGCAAGAGACAATTGATCAATGATTCTCATCATTGATGTTTCTATCTCTTTCTCTCTCCTTTCCTCTCTGAAATCAATAAAAATATATTTTAAAAATAATAATTTTGCTCCCCAATTTTTCATCTTACAATATTAGAGAAGAAAACTAGCTTGATTCCTCCCTTCCATCCTTGAATTAAACCTACTGATCGAGGTATTGTTTTTTGTTTGGTTTGGTTTTTTGGAAATTGATTATCTGATATGACAAGAAGGTCAAAGATGAACTAGTGAATAACTGCCATGGTCAAGGACTCAGAGACTCTCTCTCACTCTGCCATCCTCTGCAGGCCTGCAAGATCTCACTTGGTTGTTGCGAGATGATTCCTTAACCTCGGGAGTCACGTGATTCAGGACTTCCTTATATTCAATCTCCCAAGAAAAAATTTCCATTCTTTGTCCTCTTAGTTCTTCTGAATGACCAGATGGCCACCTTCTTGCTGTGTCCTCATATGGTCCTTTTCTCCAGGTACTATATGTGCCCCTGGTCGAGCTATTGTTTTATCAATCCTCCTTGGATACCGTTCACACCATAATATTAAATTAGAAAAAAAACAGGACATTAAATTCCCCTCACCTATAAAAGTTACGTGATTTTTTTCATGTTCAATTTTCACCAGTCCATTAGGTCACAAGTGCGCCCATTCCAACATAACTATGGCGTCATTACAGGAACGCTTCACTCTGAAGGAAGAAGCTGTTCTAAGAGACTCTCAGATAACTGAAGTCTCTACCTGAACACAGAAACCGTGTTGTGTGATTTAGATGGAGATGTCCCTACATTTATATAAATATCCATTTTTCCACTAAAATATACAGCCCACGCTATCTTTGAGGATAAGTTCCTTGTGTTGAATAGCTGTTATAACAAGTAATGTTTGCTTATGTTATGTCATAAAGTAACCTATTTCCTACACGGAGTTCTTCAAGGAACATGACACTGAGCAGAAGGTGATGTGGGGTGGGCTAAGATGTTCTGGGATAGTGACAGCTTTGGCCCTGTTGGCAGTGGGTGAGGGTGGGCTCCTGGCAGGATCCTACCCCCGCCTCTCCCCAGGACTGGCCTGCTCTCTGGGCTGAACCCTGACCCAGAGAGAAACATCACTGCTCTTCTCTTGTCTCTCACAGCCCTCCCAGTTCCTCTGACCTCAGCTTCGTGACCTTAACTTCCACCCAGATGTCCCCCATCTTCCTGTTCCCCAGTTTAAATTCTCATCATGGACTCGTCACCTCATCTCTATGGCTCAGATGCCCAATCCTGGCCCCACCAACTGAACAGGGGTCAGGGACCTCTGGGTGTGACAGTGACATTCATTTAGAAGGACATATGTCTCTCAGGGCTTTAAGAACAGTCCCTGGTTCGAATCAGTAGTGGGGGACACTCGTCTTTTTTTTTTAATTTTTATTGATTTTTCACAGAGAGGAAGGGAGAGGGATAGAAAGTTGGAAACATTGATGTGAGAGAGACATCGATCAGCTGCCTCCTGCACGCCCCCCACTGGAGATGTGCCTGCAACCAATGTACGTGCCCTTGACCGGAATTGAACCCAGGACCCTTCAGTTCGCAGACCGACGCTCCCTCCACTGAGCCAAACCGGTTTCGGCTCTTTTCTCTTGCAAAGCCCTCTGGGACTTTAAATATTCCAACTTCCTTCTTCGAGCGTTCCCCCTTCTTCACTGGAGTGGAGATCCAGCTTATCTTCATTCCTCAACCTCCCCAGCATTCTGACTCCACCTCGGAAATGCAGGATCTGTTCCAGCCACCGCCATAAAGTGGGTCTCCCAATAAAGTGAGTCTTAACCGTTTTGCTAGTCCAGGGTCTTGCCTTCCCATTGTAAAGAACACATGTGTGAAGCACAGTCCATGGAAGTGCAATAAAACAGTGGTGCCTGCGCTGTGCTTTGCAATTTCAGAGTCAGCAGCGGCCGCGGCCTCCTCCGGTGCGGGGGATGCTCCGGCCTCCTCCGGTGCGGGGGATGCTCCGTGCTGCTGGAGCCGAACGCTTTGCTGCTGAAGACAACCTCCCAGACCCCCGCAGGTCGGCGGAAAGGACGCGGGCAAGCTCACGTCATCTCAGGTCGTTTTAGGACTCCGCACCCGCTTGCAGACGGATCCCTTCGACAACATCCCCACCAAGTGGCTGCCCAGCCTCTGCTCCGGCATCTCAGGCAGGAACTCACCATGTGGAAGCAAAGCACCCTAACTTTAAGTGACTTTTTTAAGCCTGCACTTCAGACTGAGCCTCAACTTCCTGTCCCATTAGCCCCCACCCCATGGCAGAGTTTACATCAGAGCCGGGCAGAGCAGGTCTAACTGCAGGGAAGCAGGAGAGTGTAGTAGAGCCTGGGCTCCAGGGTGAATGAGACGGAGCCAGGTGGCAACCCTCCTTATTCCAGAAAAAGGAAGTGAAGACAGTGCCTCCTCCCTGAGGATGGGAACAGGACACGCGGTCATGCTATGATTCAATGCTATTCTGCTTGGCAACCCTCCGACGACCGGAAAGCATCTGTCCTGACTCCGTCCATCATTCCTCCAGGGAGACACCCACAATCCCTTTAACTGCCTCTCAGGGTATGATTTCAGGGCCTTTACCGCCTCAATTCATTTCAGCTTTTTCTCGTGGCTTCATCCGTTCCTCTATTCCTAGTTTCTTTCTTTCTTTTTTTTAATATATTTTATTGATTTTCTTACAGAGAGGAAGGGAGAGGGACAGAGAGCCAGAAACATCAATGAGAGAGAGACATGGACCAGTCGCCTCCTGCACATCCCCTACTGGGGATGTGCCCGCAAACAAGATACATGCCCCCGACCGGAATCGAACCTGGGACCCCTCAGTCTGCAGGCTGATGCTCCATCCACTGAGCCAAACCGGTTTTGGCCATTCCTAGTTTCTTATATCCTCATGTTAGCTGAGCCAGGATGGGGTGGCGAAGCAGAGATCCCTCCCAAAAAGGCCTTCCCTGTAAGCATAGTGCCAACTGCACCCCCACCTCAGCCAACCACCCCACAATCACATCAGGGGGAAGCTACCCACCCTGCTCAGCCAGCCCATGGGAGAATCCTCACGAGCGTGGCTCCCTCCCACTGCCATTCCTAGTGAGGCCCAGGACGTGCTGGCTGGATCCAGCTTCTCCCGGTCAGCTTGGCTGCTATAACAGAGCACCACAGACTGGGGGGCTTAAACATTCATTTCTCACAGTCAGGGGGGCTGACAAGTTCAAGATCAAGGCACCTGCAGATTCCGTATCAATGACCAGCTCCTCCCTGTGTGGTCGCTGCAATGGAAGAGGTGAGGGAGCTCTCTGGGGTCTCTTTTTTAAAAATACATTTTATTGATTTTTTTACAGAGAGGGAGAGGGATAGAGAGTCAGAAACATCTATGAGAGAGACATCCACCAGCTGCCTCCCGCACGCCCCCTACTGGGGATGTGCCCGCAACCAGGATACATGCTCTTGACCGGAATCGAACCTGGGACCCTTCAGGCCGCAGGCTGACGCTCTATCCACTGAGCCAAACCGGTTTTGGCTCTCGGGGGTCTCTTTATAAGGGTATTAATCCCTTGATCAGGGGTCTGCTCTCATGACCTAACCACGCAAAGGTCCCACCTCCTAATACTATCACACTGAAGGTTAGGATTTCAATGTTTTTCGGGACACTTACACAATCCACAGTTTCTGAATGTAACTTCTTCCCCTCCTCTTCCTAATTCCTTACTAACCCTGATAATCATTCTCCCCATAAAACTCCCGGGGTGCAGGGATACAGCTAAGGTGCCGTTCCTCGCCTCTGCCCACGTCTTTAAGAACAGATGCTCTCCAGGGATGACTGTAAAGACCAGGTTAAAGTTCACGGCCCTCTGGACTTGTACAATTCCCCAACCACCACTCTGGAGCTACGCTGGGCCATTCCCTTCCAAATGTCCCCACCCCCAGAGTTCTCCGTGCCTCACACTCTCCAGATGTGCCTCTGAGCCGGCCAACAGGTGCTGTCTTCCTAGTGCTCTCCAGGCAGCGAGCATGGGCTGAGGGGCCAAAATGTGTGACCACAGAGCCAAATACCAACAGGACAACGATTGACCTTTCTTTTGAAAGCCAAACTTTTTTAAACTTAAACTTCTTCAACATAGACTCGCCCAGGCAGCCTCACACCCTCCTGCCACTGCATGGGGCCAATAACAACACCAAGTCAGAGAAGTTTTCAAACAACGTTTATTCCGCCACTTAATGTCTTAACATCGGAGACTCCAGGTCAGGCCAGGAACGCAGGGGCATCGTCACATCCAGAGTCCTTCCTTCTTTCTGCATCACCAGCCTCAGCTCCTCGGCTTTCACCTGCACTTTCTCCCGAGGCTGCCACAGCCTCAGCTGTTACTGCTCCCTCCTCGCGCATCTCCTTCTATCAGCAACAAAACCATTCCCAAAGCTCCCAGATGGCCCTCAAACCTCACTGGCAGGGACTGGGGTCACATGCCCCACCACCACTCTGATGCCCAAGAGATGGGACCCTGAATACACCTGACACCTGAAGTCTGGGGGTTCCGTTACTAAGGAAGAGGGGCGATGGCTGGTTGGGTAGGAGGGAGCAGTGTCTGCACGTTTGGCAGGCACTTGGGCATCCCTTGCTTCAGGTCAAGTAGCCTGGGTCAGGGGCCTGCAGACTCTGCCACTGTGGCCCAGATGACATCAACGTGTTAACGAAGAGCTGGGCACAATGTGGCCCCAACAGCAAAGACATACTACACAACAAAGCTGTGTCTTCTTGTTTGTCTGTTGAGACTTAAGTAGACTCCTGCAGTCTACACAGCAATGACTGAGAGGTCTTTCCTGGAATGCACTAAGCTGGGCCCGAGCTAGGAAACTGAGGTTGGAGCACAAGCTTAGAAGACTCCTGGACCTGAGAGCATCTATTTTTTTTTCTTTTTCTTCTTTTCTTTTTCTTTTACAGAGAGGAAGGGAGAGGGATAGAGTTAGAAACATTGATAAGAGAGAGACATCAATCAGCTGCCTCCTGCACGCCCCCTACTGGGGATGTGCCCGCAACCAAGGTACATGCCCTTTACCGGAATCGAACCTGGGACCTTTCAGTCCACAGACGGGTGCTCTATCCACTGAGCCAAACTGGTTTCAGCCATCTATTCTTTATAGCAGGTCTTTCAGACATTTGGCCATCGGAGAAAGTGCTTTGGTAGAGTAGTACCTGGATATGTGGTTTAAATGCCAGAAATCTTCCATGTTTTCCCTTCTGTTTGGTTATAACTTGATATGGTACACGCCAGTCACTCAGCAATGGTAAACACAGTGTATGTAGAAGAATCTCATTTCTCACATCTTTTAAACTTGGTTTCGCGTGCACCGGGGAGCTAAGCATTTCCAGGAATCTGAGTGCCAGTCTGGCGGGGGTCTCCTGAGGCCTACCTGGCACACCGGGTTATGATCCCGGGGCCACAGTTTTGGGGAAGGACATGTTCAGATGGAAATGAGCTCGAGTCGTTGACCTGAGTGTGGCAGGACCCTGCAGGTCTCTGCTCACATGGCTCCTGTCAGGCTGCATCAGCCCAAAGCTTACTTCTACTTTTGCTTGTTTGTTTTTAACTTTATATTTTAGCAGATGAGTCCTTATCGCTTATTTCAGTCTGCACAGATATTTTTGAACCCTATTGTTTCCATTTTTATTTATTTTTAATCTTTATTGTTGAGAGTATTAATAAAAATTCTCCTCCATCCCCCCAATTACCCCCCTCCACCTGGTTCCCTCCCCAGGCCTTCACCACCCTCTTATCTATGTCCACAGATATCGCATGTAAGATCTTTGGTTAATTTCTTCTCACCCTTCCCACTCCCCCTTCCCTCTGAGATTAGTCAATCTGTTTGATGTTTCTATGCCTCTGAATCTATTTTATTCATCAGTTTGTTTTTGAACCCTACTTTTGACATCAAACATGTTAGCTGTCATTCCCTATCTTGTGCCATGTGCAAAATGTGACCACTGTCCTTAACCTAGTAACTGATAAAAATTCAAACCAGCCAGTCAGGGAAGCTACAACAACCTCTACAGGAAAAACCTTATTGAATAGTTCTTACTTAAAGGCACAATTTTAAGAAATAAAGATCTCGCAGATTCCATGAATCGCAATTAATTCTATAAAACCGTCTGTTGTGCTTTGATGCTGCAGGATCAAGCATCATCTAATTCTTAAGAAGCTAAAGGAGAAACCCAGAAGTGGCAAGTGATACATAACTCTGAATATAACCTAAGGCCTTTCCTTCTCTCACCAGGAATACGCTGGCCTCTGCCCACCACCCTGTCCTGGCAATGAGCTTCAATGCTTCCCTCTCAAAGGGTGCCCAGCCAAGTTACAGGGCTGACCACATGGCAGAGAATTCGTTCTCCACTAGGAAATCAGGGCCTCGTGGAAAAGGAAGAGACAGTGGCAGCCAAAACCCTGACAGATGTCCCGTCTCCTCACCCGCCACACACGCATTTGCTCCCTGTACTATCACCCTATTTCTCTCCAAGAACTTCACACACTCGAATATTCGCTTACCTATTTCTTTGTCTCCCGGCTTCCAGAATATAAATTCCATAAGATTAGAGGCCTTGCCTGTCCATTCACCACTGAATTGGAAAAGCTGATTACACAGTCGACACTCAACAATATTTGCTGAATGAATTAATCAGTCCCTAGTTGCGTCTCATTTAAATAATAATTATCAAATTGGTCACATTTTTATCCGTTTAGTAAAAGATACAAACCATCTCACTTTATCAGATCTCTAAGACAGTTTGGTGCTCAGGTTACAAGCTGTATGGCTGGGAGCTCAATTATTTTCTGTGATAAGCAGGGATTAGCTGAGCATTCGATATTAATTTTTCAGATATATGAAGCCTGTCTACTCAAATTCAAAGATTTTCCTTAACTTGTCTTTATCTAAATCGGTCAAGTCTCTTCTCGTAAATGAGAAATATTAAATAAATGGCTGCTTTTATAACATAAAGCAGTGACTAACAGAAATAATCTGCACCTTCTGTGAATAAGCTTTCCATTAGCATCTAAATTAATAATAAATACTATGTACAGACCAAAGACTTGATGCCACGAGCTTGACAAATTGGTCCCCCTGTTCAGTACGTCATTATACCAACTAGAGGCCCGATGCATGAAATTCGTGCAAGGGTCTTGGCCCCGCCCATTGTGGCTTTGTCCGGAAGGAAGGACATCCGGTCTAATTAGCATATTATGCTTTTATTAGTACAGATGACAAGGATACTCAGGAAGCCAAGACTGAGAGTGTAAGCCACTGTCCAAGGCCTCCGACTGAGAGTCCTGCAAAAATCTGAACCCAGGTCCGGCTCCCACTGAAGCTCAAGACCACTTATTTTACTATTAAGTCACTGCCAAGCACTCCATCATATATCTTCTCTGAACACCCTATTTCATCAACTCTGAGATCAATGATAGCTGACTATGGACAATGTTGCCCATTACAGCTATAAAACACCACCTGTTGGAAGAAACCTTTCAATTTCAGAAACATTATATGTATACACACATACATATACATCTTAGATTCAATAAAATACAGTCGTCTACTAGCTGAGGAACAAAGTATTCCTAATAAATGTTATAAAATATAAATGCCTCTCTAAATCCCTTACAAAATTAATTGTGTCATGATGTATAAAGAAGAAAAACAAATCTAGAGTATAAGTAAAGTTATAGGAAATTGCAAACATTTACTAATACACACCTCTTTAAAATTGTTTTCTCTCATCTGTGGCATTAAATCATATTCTGTATCATGTGAAGAGCTATTCACATCTTTCCCACCCATCAACATCTATCACTTATCTATATTTTCACACATTCAAGTGATGAAAAGCTATAAGCACATTTTAAAAAATATACCATGAAAGGGAACTTTAAATATACCTGCTATTCTTTACTTGTTTGTTTTCTCCAAAAATTAAGGGAAGTAATAATAATTTCTCATGCCAGGCCAAACAAAAATATATTCTTCGCTAAACACACAGCTATAAGTCTCTATAAAATCAAAGACCACTAACACTACAGAAAAAAACTCTCAATAAATTTTATATTCAAATGACCAAGAAATGCATTGATCTTCAGGGCCTCTTTTCACTCCCTCTAAACGTACTCATGTCATAAACCCACACAGTGTCTATCCCCTCTCCGGTGACCTGGGCTGGGGTCCAGTGCGGGAAAGGGAACCGGCAAGCGATGACTCTAGCATCATTCTCAAGTTCAAGCTCAAGTTTCTTCTCCAACTGCAGCATCTGTGGAGAATGGCAATCACTGTTGATTCTCAAATGTCCTTCTGTATTTGAGTCCCTGAAAATACCTGTGCAAAACTTCTAATTATAATAAAGATCATTTCAGGGTAGAAGTTCATTATCAAACAATCCATAAAAAAAAAAAAGTCGCATTGACAACAGTTGTAAAGACATCTTCTAGTATCAATTATGAAATACACAATTTTTAGCAGATATATATCACAGATTTCTCACTTTCTAACTAAAACCACAATGTGGCAATTATTAAAATGAGAAGCAGATTTAAATTATTTACCTAAATAATTCAATCTACTCTGTCCCAGCTATTTTAATGTATTTTTCCACATTTTTAACAACTTACCATTGACATTGTCTTAGAATTATAATTGGCAATATTTTGTCTTTCTCAATAGCAAAAATGCATTTTAAAATCAATAGCATCTAGATTCAAGGAAATATAGAATGATAAGACTATAAAAAATATACATTCTACCAACTTAAAATATAATAAAATATCTCATACTTTTAAAAAAATATATCAGTAATATACTGATAATTGATTTCTTGATAGTCAACATAACAAATTAACTGTAAAATTCTCTTATTTATCATTTTATTGCCCATCTACCTGTGGAGAAAGCATTTTATTGTTTGCTAAAAATAATATCAGCAAATTAGCAATCTCTTAAAGTTTATCTTCAGGTCCTAAAAACAGATTATCACCTTCACCTCTGGAGAATATTTTTTCACTCTCCTTTTCATTTATTTTGAAAAAATTTCAAATTTACAGAGAAGTTGCAAGAAAAATTTGTCAAATTTGCTTTATCTGATTTGCCGTCTTCCCCTCTCCATAAACATATTTTCTAAATGGAGAATAGGTTGCATACAACATGCTCCTTTATTCCTTGACTGCAGGCCCAGTGCACAAAATTCGTGCATGGGTGTGGTCTCTAGGCCTGGCCAGCCATCAAAGCATAAGCATCGGGTACGGAAGGGCAGGTCCCAGCTGACCTCTGGGCCCTAGGCAGCACCTGGGCCCCAGGCAGCACCTGGGCCCCCAGGCCTCGGCGCTCCCCGCTCCACCTGAGTCAGTCCCCACATGGAGATGCGGTAAGTGTGGCTGGACACCACAGGCTAGGGCACAGCATGGGCTTCTGGACATTCCAGCAACACCACATGGAAGCTGGGCGGGCAGTGCACTCTCTCCCAGCCGGCCTCACAAGCTCCTGCATGAACCCACAGGGAGCCTGATTCTGGGTCCCATGGTGCACCCCAGACTCTGACAGGAGTAAGATTTTCATATACATTTTACTAATATTCTTTCATCTCTGACACTTGTATTATAGAAAAAGGGCAAATAGCAATATTAAATTATTTCCTCTAATTAATCCCCTTTTAATGTGCAAGAATTTCATGCATCGGGCCACTAGTATTCCAATAAAATAACTCCAATAGTAACATTCCAATTTTGTCAAATGTCTTAATTTGATACTTTCCCCCAGTTTGGGATTCCAAATTACATTTAGCAGTAATGTTTCCTTCTTTAATTAATTAATTTATTTATTTATTTAAATATATTTTTATTGATTTCAGAGAGGAAGAGAGATAGAAACATCAATGATGGAAGAATAATTGATCAGCTGCCTCCTGCATGCCCCCTACTGGGGATCGAGCCTGCAAGCTGCCCATGTGCAGAATTGAACCTGGGACCCTTCAGTCTGCAGGCCAACATTCTATCCACTGAGCCAAACCGGCTAGGGCTCCTTGTCTCTTAATCCGAACAGCCTCTCCATGTTTCTTTGCATCTCATGACAATAACCCCCTTTACAACATGGGCCAGTTATTTTCCCAGGGCCTCCAAGTTCCTCTGACGTTTGCTTGTAATGACTCAGCCTGGGAGTTCTTGGCAATGAGCCATAAGTGGGGCTGTGAACATCTCAGGACCCCACAGTCAGATGCCCATAGGGTCTTCCTGCTCTCAGGGTGGCAGTCACCACTCAGTTGAGATGGTATCTGGTGTCTCCAAAGTGTGGTCACCGTTTTTCCTTTATAATGAACTAGAGGCCTGGTGCACAAAATTTGTGCACTTGGAGGCGGGGGATCCCTCAGCCCAGCCTGTGCCCTCTCCCAATCTGGAGCCCTTGGGGGATGTCCAACTGATGGGTTAGGCTTCTCGCATGGGCATCCTTAGTGCTGCCACGGAGGCGGAAGAGGATTCCCTCACCACCACTGCACCCACCGGCCATGAGCCTAGTTTCTGGTGCACTGACCACCAGGAGGCAGCTCCTGTGTTGGCGACTGCCCCCTGGTGGTCAGTGCCTGTTATAGCGACTGGTCGTTCTGTGGTCCAGTCAATTGGCATATTAGCCTTTGATTATATAGGATAATTTGTGGGAAAACACCTTGAGTGGATGTACATATCCTATTATTCATCAGGCTGACCCCCATTAGATGTACTACTCACTGATGATTCTGGCCTATGTCAATTTTTGCTAAAATGGTTACGAAGTATGGATTTGCTAATTCCAACATTTCTCCTAAATGAAATTCTACTTTCTACTGCAAGAAATGGCTTTCCCTTCTCTCTTTCTACCTAGCTAGCTATCATTGTAGGATGAACCAGATTATTTCATTCAATGCGTGATAACCCACTATTATCCCATTTATTCTAGTGCTCAAATCATCCCAATTTGGCTGCTCTTTCCTTTGGATATGCCCACCATCAAATATCTTGAGCACTTCCTTAATTCGGGCTCAACAAAAAGATTCTGCCGAGACCGGTTTGGCTCAGTGGATAGAGCATCGGCTTGAGAACTGAAAGGTCCCAGGTTCGATTCCGGTTGGAGGCATATACCTTGCTTGCGGGCACATCTCCACTGTGAAGTGTGCAGGAGGCGGCTGATTAATGTCTCTCTCTCATCGATGTTTCTAATTTTCTCTTTCTCTCCCTTCCTCGCTGTGAAAAATCAATCAAATATATTTTAAAAAAAAAGGTTCTAGGCTTTTGTATCTTTCCTTCCTCAGCCCTGGGATCATCCATTTCTCAAACATTCCTGGTTCCTCTGCGTGGGAAATGGTATTTAGAGGTCAAATTCTAAAGTAAGTAGAGAGAAAAAAAATTGACAGTACTTCTATGAAGTTTTTATACCTTTAAGAAGTAACTTAGAAAAACTCCTCTACATGATGTATGGCTACGTGAGCCAAATTTAATTCTTCATTAGCATCAATACCAAGATAACAAAGAAAAAGTTCCATTAAGGATGAAATATTTCTATTCTTTTAACAGCCAGGAAAAAATGAGTTTTTTAAAGAAAAATAAAGTTTTGTTCCTTGAGGGAAAAATTAAATAAGCAAAGAATCTTTTTCCAACATATCAGGGGTTTCTTATGGTAATTTTGTTCATAAAAAGGATAATTGTAAACGTATTCACATTACCATTATTCTTTTCTCTTTTATTTCCAAATGTCATATGCTAAGTCAAGATAAACCTAAAAATGAAAAGGAGCTAGTTCAATCGTAAGAAATTAACTGACTAAATTACACATAAATATGCAACAAATCAGGGTCTTGATATCACACACAAAGAGAAGCAGTGATGTGTCATGTATGTCTAATGGAATTCAAACTTATTCATACAATTACAGGTTTCAAAGTGACACGAACTCATCATATTCTAGTCTAATTACATCTTCTGAACTTGAAACATAAGTTGAAACCAGCGCAGAGGCGTATCAGATAAATTAGCACAGCCACAGGCAGCCTGGAGCCTTCATCACCCTCTTCCCTGAGGCACTAGCTTCACTTCCTTCCAGGTAGCAGCCCCCCCTCATTCCCTACCTCCCAACCCCTCCTCTCCGGTCCTTTGCTGAGTTCCCCGCACCAGTCAGAGGCCAGAGCCCAGGCCTTGGGTGGCTCTGCACCTTCACTGAGTGACCTCAGCCCTTCCTCTGCTTCACCTCCCTCTGGGCGCTGATGCCTACAAACCTGGTCTCCAGCCCTCTCTCCTGAGCCCCAGACCCCTCTATCCGCCACTGCCAACCTGAAATTCCCACACACAGCTCACACATCACATGCCGCCCGGAATTCCTGATCTCCTGCACCTTTCCCAGCTCACTAATGCCAACCCCAAACTTCCAGGTGCTCAGGCCAAAAACCTGAGAGCTGACCTTGACTGCTCACCCCAGAGCATCCTGTGATCCTTTTCAGCCCCAGTCCATTTCGATCCTCCACGCCTCTGCTCAAACCCACGATGGCTCCCACCTTACAAGGGCCCAGGGTCCTTCCCATCCCAGCTCTGTTTTTTCTGACCTCACCTCCTCCCAGCTCCCCTCACTCACCCCGCCCCTGCCACACCTGCCTCCCTGAAGCTCCTAGAACCCAACAGGCACACACATCCCCGCTTCCTTAGAGCGGCTGTTCCTGTTTGAAATGCTATTCCCTTTTCTGGACAGACACACAGCTCCCTCCCTCACCTCCACTATCCCCTTTTCAGGAACAGTCTCTGCCCCATCCCTCTCCTGCTTTAAGAAATCAACTGACTAAATTACACATAAATATGCAACGTGCCCGCCAGCACCTACCCCTTCTCTTGCTCAACATATTTTATACAAGCATCTCCCTCTCTGCTCTCCCCGCTAGCATATTAGCACCTGGGGCACGGGTGTTTTTCTCCTTTATTCACTACAGTATTCCAGTAGGCCCCGCATAAATACCGGTCAAATGAATGAATGAAGAATAAATAATTCAATCATGAATGATTTTTCTTCATCAGGACACGCTGATATTTTCATGCATCAATTCAGAGCAGGATTCACAACTAAAATTAAATTAGTCATTCTTTGAAGTTATGAAATGGAGTAGCCCACTGGGACAAGTGTGCTTAATGGCTATTTATGCCATATTCGCTCATTCATTTAACGAATACTTCCGGCCGGGTGATTACTCTCTGCTGGGTGCTGCCCTGCTGGAGGACCGGCCGCGAAGACAGGCCAGCCTTCATTCTCGAGCTGGTCGTTCAGTGCCCCCTGCAAACGCCGCCACAGCCAGCTCACGGGAAATGTGCGATGCCTCGGGTAAGGAGAGGGGAGCAGGCACTGTGCCAGTGGAAAACAGAGGGCCCTGGCGATCGTGCCATGGGGCGATCAGGGACCATCATCAGTGGAAAAGACGAGTGGTCAACAGGTGTCCACCAACTGGGCCCAGAGCTGGGAGACTGGAACCAGAGGAAGGACACCGCCCACACACAGTGGAGCCCAGGGCCCGAGAGGAAAACGGGGGCTTGGCACAGGCAGCTGAGGGGAGCAGGGGCCACTCCACATCAGGCCTCAGGGCTATGTGGATGGTTTAGGCCAGTGGTCGGCAAACTGCAGCTCACGAGCCACATGCGGCTCTTAGGCGCCTTGAGCATGGCTCTTCCACAAAATACCACATGTGGGCACGCATGCACAGTGTGATTGAAACTTCGTGGCCCATGCGCAGAAGTCCGTTTTCCTGGCCTGAGCGAGTCTATTTTGAAGAAGTGGCGTTAGAAGAAGTTTAAGTTTAAAAAATTTGGCTCCCAAAAGAAATTGCAATCGTTGTGCTGTTGATATTTGGCTCTGCTGACATGAGTTTGCTGACCACGGGCTTAGGCCTGATCCTCCCCGCTTTTAAGCAGCAGGAAGCCACAGCAGGATTTTAAACAAGGATACACATGATCTGTCCCACATTTTCAGAAGATTCTCGTGCTGGATAAGCCAGTCTTAAATTAAGTGTGGCAATTTACAACCCACTCCAGGATTTACCGGGTCCGGGGGGAGTCCTCACTCCCATAATTCAGACGCACACCCGAGCTGAAATGTTAGAGAGCCGCTAATTTGGAGCTACGACTGCAAAGTGCTGCTGGGAATAATCAGTCCGCTATCAGAAGCAGGAGGAGGATTTATAATGCTAGCGTTTCTGCCTCTGACGTTCCCTGAGGGGCCTCCTGGCTCCCTCGTGACCTGCGTGTGCTGCAGCTGCCCAGGGAGACATTTCATGCCACGCTGGCCGTGTCTGGCCACCGGGGCATGACCAGAATACTGACCAGTGCTCGGGCAGGGAAATGCATTTTAACAGGAGAGTGAATGACAAGGCCCAGATAGGTAAAAGGACTACAGTGGTACCTCGAGATACGAGTGCCCTAACATACGAGATTTTTGAGATACGAGCTATTTTTGCTTTGAAATACGAGCAACATTTGAGATAGGAGTGATCGCGCAGATCGGCCGGCTGCACACAACCCACCAGTTTACCTTGACTCGAGCGTCTCATAGTTTCCCACACCTCAAGGTTATGGAATGAATTAAAATGTATCTCGAGGTACCACTGTATTCGGTACTTGCCTCACTGAGGGCAGCCCTGTTCCCTGGCTCCCCAGCCAGCACTCTCCCTCCCCGCTCACATCCTCCACGTACGCAAAGCTTCATAAGGGCGGAGAGCAGGACCCTCCACTCCTGAAATGGGGCCTCCAGGCCCACAGACGCCACCTGAGCCCTCTGTGTGATTGGTCCACCTGCGAGGTGGCCGAGTCTCTGCCCTTCCAGGAGTGTGGGTGCTGCCTGCAGTTCAGCTGCTCCCAATTTTCCTGGGAACAGGGCAATACTGTAAGTTCCTTACTTAAGGATGTCTCTGTGGACAGAAGAAAGGCCAATAATTGCAGAAGCATGCATCAGAATAACAGGACTCTTATTTCCCCCGAGTGAACAGCTCCAAAAACTGACCAGACTTCAAAGAGATCAGAGAAGCTCAGGGAGTGGGAGCCCATGGGTAATGCAGTGACAGTGACTACCAAAGGCCACTGCTGCCCCCCACAGGGACACGGCAGCTGTGGCTTCAAAAGTCCGCATCTCAGGCCACCATCCAGCCTCTCCAAGACGCATGGAAGCCGAATAAAGTACCGATTTCCAGTTTTGGAAAGCTTGGATTTCAAATTAAAGTTATTTGCTAATTCTTCTCCAAATGCTAATTATTCTGAAGGGCTGCCCAAACATCATAACTAGTAAATGTCAAATTCCATAGCCATTCTATGGTCCTGGATAGTTTTGGTTTGCTTTGTTTTTAATGGCCAAGGATCATGGCCTTCTACCTCTTTTCATTTCTATAACCTGTAGACACCCAGGTTCCAGCTATATGTAGGCTTGCCAAAAGTTACAAACATATAGAATTCTGTTACTTTCAAGAAAATACAACAAAACCCTTCTAAATTGACTTCAGAAAATAAAAGAAGCCATAGCTGGTTTGGCTCAGTGGATGGAGGATCGGCCTGCAGACCAAAGGGTGCCAGGTTTGATTCCGGCCAAGGGCACATGCCTGGGGTTGCAGGCTTGGTGCCCAGTGGAGGGCATGCAGGAGGCAGCTAATCAATGATTCTTTCTCAGCATTGATGTTTCTCTCTCCCTCCCTCTCCCTTCCTCTCTGAAATCAATAAAAACATATTTTAAATAAGTAAAATGATCAAAAAAAGAAAGAAAGAAAATGGCATTGCACTAAAGGTTCTAGTGGTAAGGATAAATTTCTTAAGCATTAAAACTTCTTGTACAACAATTAAGATGTGAATAAGAAAACAAAACACCGAAAGAAAATTAAAAATCTCCCATTCTTTTAACTGAAAACCATATCAGTTTTATAGTGTATTTCAGGAAACATCCAATTTCACCAAGACTATTATGGCTACAATTACAGACTTTGAAAAGTGAACCGGGATTTCCTTCCATGGTCTGTAAACCAACAATTACAACAAACGCATCCCAGCCTGGTCATCTTCCCAAAGGCTAAATTTAGGACCATTTTCAGTGCAATGCTGTGGTACTCTCACTTTTGAAAGAGATAATCAAAGCTCAGAACGAATCCGTCATCTGAGGTCAATTGAAACCAGTCAGCGCTCATCTACCCTGAAAATTATCTGAGTGCAAAATCAGAGAGGTGATCAACTCAAAGGGAACATCCCATTAACTTTCCCGAGTGATTTCGGCTGGATGGAAGTGAGCGACCGTGAAAATCTCCAGCCACATTAGACGCTGCGCACTCATAAAGCAGTTTTCAGACTGGAATTTTTAGGGCTTAGATGGGTAATTGAGATTTTATCTGAAGCAAGAGTTTAAAAATAACACGGACTCTTTTATGATTAACCTTTTAACCAATAAACTGAAACCCCGTGTCCCCTCAGACTATCTGGCAGGCAGTCATCATGCTTTGGGGTGAGCAGGCCATGGAGAGGTGGTCTGTTACAGCTGTGAGGGCCTTCATGACCTAACACCAAACATACAAGAGACAAGATAGTGCATACTCACCATCTGGGGCACCCCAAAAATAACAACGTTCGAGTACTGTGAAAAAGTAACCTAAAAAGAGAGGAAATAATTCATAGATTAATTTTTAAAAGCCAAGCACCCAGCTTAACTTTTGTTTCAAGATGAATAGCAACTTGCAGAAACCAGTTTGGCTCAGTGGATAGAGCATCAGCCTGAGGACTGAAAGATCCCAGGTTCTATTCCAGTCAAGGGCAGCTGATCAATGTTTCTCTCTCAGTGATGTTTCTAATTCTCTATCTCTCTCCCTTTCTCTCTGTAAAAAATCAATAGAATATATTTTTTTAAAAAAAGGATGAGTAGCAACTTTACATTTCACCAAATAATAGGTTTTCAAAGTGGCGCCCTTTTAGATCTCACAATGGAAAAACTACCACGGACACACTTTTGTGCATTTTAGTTCAATCCATCAGTTTTCCAAATGCTTTCCCATAAGTCATCTCATCCTCACAGCAACTCCATGAAGGGCCTGCCCCAGGGATCATTGAGATCTGTCAGAAACACCAATGACTCATATCTGAGTCATTGGCCCTGGGCCATCTGTGCCCCTGGTCCACACTTTTCTATGCTACTCTACACCAAAGCAGCTTTGTGAGAACTCAAGGGATCTCAGACCACTGGTTGTTTATGTTAAACCATCCTTAAAATTCTACTCCCAATCCTCTTCTCTAAAATACTAAGTAAAAAATGCAATAAAGTGGTCTTTAGTTGAAAAGCTAGGGCAGTGGTTGGCAAACCGAGGCTCACGAGCCATAGTTTGCCGCTCTGTTGACTAATGAGTTTGCCGACCACTGAGCTAGGGGGAAAAGTGCTTTGCCAGTCAAAATTCTTATTGCCCTATAAAAGTCTTATTTACTCTACCGAGAGATCATTTATGTATATGTGGTATAAAAAATGCAAGCAAAAACTCAAGTAAATTTTTATAGGCTACTGATGACACCATTACAAAGTAAAATTCTTATTCAAGAAAGAGCATTTTATGGACCATTCCTAAAGCACAATTACAGGACAGTTTTTTTAGAGTACAAATAAACTTGGAAGTATCTTGTACTTTATGAAGACCAGGATGATCCATAACAGCACGGTTGGTATATTCTTTCTTTTCTTTGTACCTCTCTCTTCACACACACACACACACACACACACACACACACACACACACGAAAGTCTATCATTTACCAAGAACAACATTAATAAGTGAATGCCTATGTTATAATTTGTGAGATTTTAAAAATCTCATTCCGTAATGAAGAGACATAAGGATTTTCTTAATTGAGCAAATTCCTGGATTTCACATTATCTATCATGTCATAAATCTTAAGCTTATACTCTAAAGTAGTCAATTTGCAAATCTATCCATGTAAAAGGAGTTCATATTCCATTATGCTAAAATACACACCTGTTTTTGTGTGTGTGTGTGTTTTTTAAATATATTTTATTGATTTTTTACAGAGAGGAAGGGAGAGGGATAGAAAGTCAGAAACATCGATGAGAGAAAGACATCGATCAGCCGCCTCCACCTCCTGCACGTCCCACACTGGAGATGTGCCCGAAAGCAAGGTACATGCCCCCGACCGGAATCGAACCTGGGACCTTTCAGTCCGCAGGCTGACACTCTATCCACTGAGCCAAACTGGTCTCGGCCACACCTGTATTTTAATTATTTTTCTTTTAATACGTTTTTCAGTTTGAAGTACTAATTATGAAATGTAAAGTTTCGGTTTGAGTTTCCTAGGACTGCTCTCTGCGTTACGTACCTTCCACAAATCTGAAATGTAAAACGTGGCCAAGTGCTGTACCCCTTCTCGCCATGCACAGTACCTGGAGTACCACACTAGCCAGGGGTTTAATTCATAGCCCACAGCGGTGAATCCTTCCTTTGCTGCCGCTATCACCTGCAGAGAGAGGCCCGTATTTACTCAAGATAAAAAGAAAAACATCGGGCACACGGACAATAGGGAGATGAATACCTGAGGGAATGGGTAGGGGCTGGGCAGAGAAGGGTAAAGAGGGGGGTGGGAAATGGGAGACAGCTGTAACACTGCCAGCAATAAAAATACAAACATTATAAAAATAAATAAAAAAAGAAAAACAACTTACCTGGAGAAATGATAGGAATATTTCCTGTTTATGGTCTATAATCGTAAAAATCCAATCAAAAGGCACCTCCTTTGTTCGAGACACCATTTAAAGACAGACCATTTTCTGAGAAACCATAAAGATACTATCCCCATATGCAAAGCATTCAAATCTGGATTTTAAAATGTTCCTCCTGATGAACATCTACATCTCATTTCTTTTCTTTTTTTAATATATTTTATTGATTTTTTACAGAGAGGAAGGGAGAGAGATAGTTAGAAATATCAATGTGAGAGAGACATCGATCAGCCACCTCCTGCACGCCCCCTACTGGAGTTGTGCCTGCAAGCAAGGTACATGCCACCAACCAGAATCGAACCGGGGACCTTTCAGTCCGCAGGCGGACGCTCTATCCACTGAGCCACACCGGTCTCGGTTACATCTCATTTCTTAAAAACACAAGGCACTTTCTAACCTCTTCCTGGTTATTCCAGGTCCCCACGATGAAACTGCAGGGCCTCTGTGGTCAGGGGCTGGTGAAAGCATCTGGCCTGCTCGTCTCCACACTAAATGTTCCAGAACATTTGACTACTACTACACTTTTCAGCTCATCATTGAATACAGGCCTAAATCCTTAGGTGCTGCCTTGTCCCTGGAGGAACTTGATTTGGGACACCTTTTGCCCACCTGTGGCCTTGAGTAAGTTAAAAAGCTTCCCATGGGGATAGGAGGGTATGGAAGGCAGAGATTCTGGTCACTAAAAGGCTGATCTTTCCCTTTCAAAAAGTGGGGATTATTTTAACTCTATGTTACCCCATAAGAATTATACACATATAAGTATAGAGAAGAAGCAAACATTTATAGTGTAAAATGTGAAACAGTGAAACTCCATGTTTCTTCTAGTTATGCCACCTCTATTGGTCCGTTTCTTAACAGGAACTTCCATAATTACCAATTATTGGTTCTTTTTTCCTTGGCATATTTACAGAACACTTTCTTCTTTTAAAAAAAAAGGTTTGGCTCAGTGGATAGAGCATTGGCCTGTGGACTGAAATGTCCCAGGTTCGATTCTGGTCAAGGGCGTGTACCTTAGTTGCAGGTACATCCCCAGTAGGGGGTGTGCAGGAGGCAGCTGATCGATGTTTCTCTCTCATAAATGTTTCTAACTCTCTATCCCTCCCCCTTCCTCTTTGTAAAAAATCAATAAAATACATATTTAAAAAAGTTAAACCTGGGAAAACTACATTCCAAATTCATGTTGGAGGGTTTGACAGCTCAGCCAAACAAGCACAAAATGAAACGACCACTTTATTAAACCGTCAGGTTTAGCAAGTTTTGCATAAACCTCGTAAGAAACGTGAAAGAGAAATATTAACAATTCTGACACCAAACCTTAAAACGTCAGCATAACTCACAATCCGACCGTCGCCACTGCCAATGTCCACCAGAGGTCCTCTTCTGCTTCCCAACATTTTCACCACATTTTCGATCTGCTTTGTGGTTGCGGGTACAAAGGGCAGGCAGATTTTTCGGAGGGCCGGTGTAATGAATGGCGTGGCCACAGCATACACGGCCACCAGCGTCCCGCCAACGATCCCGGTAATTAAGAAGCCCCAGCTGTTCTTCTTCACACCACTGGCTTCGAGACTTGTAGGTGGAACATACCCTGCCTGACCTTCTTCTTTAAGTGTTCCCTGGGGTTTCCCTAGGTTGAGAGCAAGCAGTGATGACAGTTAGCTATTATTACTATTCTCAATACCATCAAGGGAGGGGGGAGGGATCGGTAATTTTTTTTAATATATTTTATTGATTTTTTTACAGAGAGGAAAGGAGAGGGAGAGTTAGAAACATCGATCAGTCGCCTCCTGCACACCCCCCACCGAAGATGTGCCCGCAACCAAGGTACATGCCCTTGACCGGAATCGAACCTGGGACCTTTCAGTTCGCAGGCTGACGCTCTGTCCATTGAGCCAAACCGGTTTCGGCTGGACCAGTAATTTTTAACAACTTTCTTGAGATGTAGTTCATATAGCATGTAATTTAATGTGCACAACTCAAAGGTTTTCAGTGCATTCATAGACATGTCACAATTTTAGAACATTTTCAATACCTCAAGAAACCCCTTAACCTTTAATCATCACCTCTCTCTTCTTCCCCTCAATCCCTAGCCCTAAGAAATGACTAACCTATTTTCTGTCTCTAGAGCTCCTATTCTGGACTTTCACAGGAGTGAAATCATATAGTATGTGATCTTTTCTGACGGGCCTCTTTCACTTAGCATGTTTTTAAGACTTATCCAGGTTGTACCATGTATCAGCACTTTATTCCTTTTTATAGACAAACTAGAGGCCCAGTGCATGGATTTATGCACCAGTGGGGTCCCTCGGCTTGGCCTGTGCCCTCTCGCAATCCGGGACCCCTCGGGGAATGTTGGACTGCTGGTTTCGGCCCAATCCCCCACAGGCCAGGCCTAGGGACACCACCAGTACACAAATCCATGCACTGGGCCTCTAGTATGTACAGTGGTATCTCGAGATTCGAGTTTAATTTGTTCCGTAACCTTGAGTCTCGGTAAACTGGTGGGTCATGTGCAGCCGGCCGATCCGCGCGAATACTCCTATCTCAAATGTTGCTCATATTTCAAAGCAAAAATCGCTCGCTCGACGGCTCGTATCTCAAAAATCTAGTATGTTAGGGCACTCGTATCTCGAGGTACCAATGTATATAAGATTTTTGGTTAATCTCTTCCTGCTCTCTCCCCACCCCTTTCTCTGAGATTCATCAATCTGTTCCATGTTCCCATGCCTATGCACTGAGCGTCAGCCCCCTGGTGAATAGTACATGTCATAGCTACCAGTCGAAAGGTCAGTCGAACGGTTGGTTAGGCTTTTCTATATATAGACTAGAGGCCCGTGCATGAAATTCATGCTGGCGATCCAGGGCCAATCAGGTTCCCTGCCTCCTCACCTCCTCCTTCCCTCAACACCCGCATCTGCCACCACCCATCCCCAGTTCCTCATCCAAGCCCAGGGCCTGACCCCGATTACATGATCGGGATCTGCTGGCTGTGGGGGGGGACCAGAAGGTTGGCCAGCAGGCCCCAATCAGGTGATCAGGGCCTGCCAGCCAGGGGAAGGGGCCAACCACCACCACAGCAGGCGGGTGGCAGGCCGATCGGGGCCTGTTGGCCAGGGGGAAGGATGGGGGGAGGTATCAGGAGGTTGGCTGCTGGCCTCAAGGAGGGAGCCAGGCCTCGGCTCCCCTGAGAAAGGGGCTGCATCTCCTGCCACCCACCCCCAGTTCCCTGTCCTAGCCTGGGGGTCCAGACCTGATCAGGCGAAGGGACAGAAGGGACTAGGAGGTTGGCCAGCAGGCCCCATTGGTGATTAGGGCCTGCAGGCTGGGACAGCTCCTGCACTAAGTGTCTTCCCCTAGTGATCAGTGCACGTCATAGTGACCAGTCGTTCTGGTCGTTTCATTTTAACAGTCACTTACGCTTTTGTATCCTCCTATCTGATAACAGAGTAATATGCAAATTGACCTCTGCTACACCCACCAGCCACGCCCACCAGCCAATCAGAGTGGGTATGCAAATTAACCCAACCAAGATAACTACAGCCACAGAGAGAGCAGGAGGGAGATTTGGGTTGCCCCTAGCCATGGAGGAAGCCAAGCACCCAGGCCTCCTCTTAAGGCAACAAAGTTTCAATGGCTGTGCACCAAAAGGCTTGGCTCCGCTCCAGGCTATAAAGTTTCAATTGTAGAAGATAAATAAATCCCAGATACCAGGGCCTCTGCTGGGTCGCTGGGGGGCATGGCCAGCCTGCAAACCACCACAGGCCCCTCGCCCAGGCCATCCCATGTCTCAAGGAAACCCCCACCCTGATCCAGGACATCCTTCAGGGCAAACCAGCTGGCCCCCACCCACACACCAGGCCTCTATCCTATCTAATAAAAGAGTAATATGCAGATTGACCATCACTCCAACACACAAGATGACTGCCTCCATGTGGTCAAAAGATCCTGCCCCCACGTGGACACAAGATGGCCACCACAAGATGGCCAGCAGGGGAGGGCAGTTGGCAGGGACCAGGCCTGCTGGAAACTGAACTAATTGAAAGATGTGGACAGGAAACCCAGAAGCCTGGTCAACAACCTTAATTGCTCTAACCACTCACTGTTTAGTTGAAACATTGTTAGCTGAAGCAGCCTCCACCTCTGATTGTCTTATGTATTTTTATTATTTAAATTTTCTGCCTAAAGGCCATGGGTGTATCCCATAGTCTCAATAAAAGGGATAGCAAGGCCAGAGAGTAGTCTTCCCACTAGAGGTAGGCTCCCGCCTGGCCCCCAATATTCCCAAATTAATACTTTTCTAGTCTCTTTTCATTTGTGTGCAGCCTCCTCCAGAACCTGAACTCTGAACAGGAACCCTGAACCATGCGAGACATGAAAGGGATTCCCACACAGGCCTGCAAGGGAGGGCAGTTGGGGGTGATCAAGCCTGCAGGTGAGGGCAGTTAGGGGTGACCAGGCCAGCAGAGGAGGGAAGTTGGGGGCAACAGGGCCTGTAGGGAAGAACAGTTGGGGGGAACCCAGACCTGCAGGGGAGGGCAGTTAGGAGCAAACAGGCTGGCAGGGGAGCAGTTAGGCCTCAATCAGGCTGGCAGGGAGTGGTTAGGGGGTGATCAGGCTGGCAGGCAGAAGCAGTTAGGGGCAATCAAGAAGGCAGTCAGGTGAGCCAGCAGTTTTGGATTGTGAGAGGGATGTCTGACTGCCTGTTTAGGCTCAATCCAGGTAGGAGAGGGAGCAGGTTGGGCTGAAGGACACCTCCCCCTCCCCTATCCCTTGTGCACAAATTTCATGCACCGGGCTCTAGTATATAATAAAAGGCTAATATGCAAATCAACTGAACAGCAGAATGACCGGTCACTATGATGCACACTGACCACCAGGGGGCAGATTCTCACTGTAGGAACTCCCACAGGGAGAGCAACACTCAGCAGAAGCTGGGTTCACAGCTGGCGAGCCCCACGGTGGTGGGGGGAGCCTCTCGCGCCTCTGGCAGGGCTAAGGATGTCCTTCTGGCAGCTTAGGCCTGCTCCCCGCTCTGGGGAGCAGGCTAACCCGTCAGCCAGACATCCCCTAAGGGTTCCCAGACTGTGAGAGGATGCAGGCTGGGCTGAGGGAATCCCCCATCTCCAGTGCATAAATTTCATGCACCAGGCCTCTAATATATAGATAATATTCAATTGTATGTATATACTACATTTTGTTTATCCATTTGTCCATTAATGGACAGTTTCTCTGTCAGCATAAGCAAGTAGACTGTCAATTAGATAACCCAATTTCTAATTCACCTGTTGTAGACCTGTACCCTTCAATTTAACTAGCAGATGATATAAAGAGCTCCCGTCTTCAGGGCCTCCCATCTAACCTGTGCACATGGTAAGATGTAATTGAGATATACATGGGCAGGTTGTAAGAGATGCTATAAGGTGTAGAAAACGCTGTGGGAATATAGGGGAAGGTGGACTGATTCCAACGATGGAACTGGAAGATGTTGACATAATTTGAGCTGTGCATGAGGTTGAAGGAAAAAGTCTATTAGCAACAGAAGGAAGCCTTGGAACTGAGGCATAAAAGTGGGAAGCCATTGGCTGAGCAGTGGTAGATAGCATGGGAAGGCAAATGTGAGACTGTGATGTCAGGCTAAATGCGTATTTTATTCTTGTGCCCTGGGATGGAAGTTTTTAGCAAAATCACTACACTCTCTGTGTTTTTAAGAAAGGCAATACTAGCAGCAATGTATCTCTTGATAAAATCACTGCATTTCCTGTCACAAGTTTTTATATCTACAAGTCTATTAACTTAACAAAGAGTTGTATGAGTTTTTGAAGTAAATCCAATATATAGCTACACTGTTACCTCCATTCAATAAAAAATATTTTTACTGTTATCAGTGAACAAGTCCCTGAAGATTCTAAACAAAAATCAAGACTGTCTCTACAAATTTCTGGTCCTTTCCATGGAACATGGTTAGTCATAAGATTGTTTATAATGATATAAATGACAAAGACTACTACACTCTGCCACTCCACTAGATAAGAGCTCTGGTGGTCGTTGGCTGTTTTTTGTTGTTGTTGTTGTTGTTATTTTTTAATATATATTTTATTGATTTTCTACAGAGAGGGAGAGGGATAGAGTTAGAAACATCAATGAGAGACATCGATCAGCTGCCTCTTGCACGCCCCCTACAAGGGATGTGCCCAAAACCAAGGTACATGCCCTTGACCGGAATCGAATCTGGGGTCTTTCAGTCCACAGACCGGCGCTCTATCCACTGAGCCAAACCGGTTTCGGCAGTTGGCTGTTTTTGTTGAGCACTTGGAGAGAGTTAGTCCTTGAAAGTAAAGAACTGGCCCAGGTGGCATGGTTCAGTGGTTGAACACTGACCTGGGGAGGTCACAATTCACGGTCAGGGAACATGCCCAGTTGCAGACTCAATCCCCAGTGTGGAGTGTGCAGTGGGCAGCCAATCAATGATTCTCTCTCACCATTGATGTCTCTCTCTCTCTCTCTCTCTTTCTCTCTCTCCCCCTGCCTATGTAAAATCAATTTTTTAAAGAAAATTTTAAATGGCAATCTCCAGATGAGCAGAAAAGATAAACATTTTTTTAAAAAAGAAAAATATCTCAAAAAGATGAACTTCGGTTGTCCCCACACTTGCCTCGTTACTGATTTCTGATAATGGGTGAAAAAAATTTCCAGGGACAGATCTAGTCACTTAAAAGTAAAGGTAGTGACTTACATGCACGCACACATGCACGCGCGCGCGCGCACACACACACACACACACACACAAATGGTAGACAGGATTCTCATCCAAGTTCAAGCAAAAGGGAAAGGGCCAGAAAAAAAGAAGCCTGTTTGGAATTGTGACCTGCCGTGTGTTTAAACTGGAGTTTGTATATCGTCACAGTATTTCAGGCCTGTTGTGTACTCATATTCACATTCCAGTTGAAAAACTACAGCATATACTTCATGTACTTCTAACATATTTTTTGGTCAAGAAGTCTTTCTTATACTGGTTCAATGTCATTTGTATCCTTTGCTTAAACAGCACCTAATGATACTAGGAAAAACCCTTTTCCCCGATGGTTTGATAGGAAACAGAAATTGCAGAATTCACCATTTTGAATAAGAAAACGTTGTCTTGACCAAGTTAAAGTGAACGGAGACCTAACTCCAAAATCTAAAATGTCCTTGGATCATCAGTCTTGAGAATAAGTGAGCCACGTTTTAGAAGTAAACTGACCACCAATCCTCCGGTGACAAAGCCAGTTCTCCACTTTCAGGCTGAGGTCAATCATGTACTAGTCAGTGGTCGGCAAACCGCGGCTCACGAGCCACATGCGGCTCTTTAGCCCCTTGAGTGTGGCTCTTCCACAAAACACCACAGCCTGAGCGAGTCTATTTTGAAGAAGTGGCATTAGGAGAAGTTTAAAAAATTTGGCTCTCAAAAGAAATTTCAATCGTTGTCCTGTTGATAGTTGGCTCTGTTGACTCATGAGTTTGCCGACCACTGTACTACTCTCACTCACTCCTCATTCATTTCAGCATCTGAGTATCTGATAAAGACTAGGACTAATACAACAGGGGTAAGTCCGTGTTCTTTGGCAGTTGGGGTGCAGGGAGGGTGGAAACCCCTAGTAGTCCATAAAATATTTAGTCATGATCAGTGCTCTAAAGAAGCAGCAGTTCCAAAACCGGTTTGGCTCAGTGGCTAGAGCGTCGGCCTGCGGACTGAAAGGTCCAGGGTTCGATTCCGGTCAAGGGCATGTACCTTGGTTGTGAGCGCATCCCCAGTGGGGGCGTGCAAGAGGCAGCTGATCAATGTCTCATAGATGTTTCTAACTCTCTATCCCTCTCCCTTCCTCTCTGTAAAAAAACAATAATATATATATATATATATATATATATATATATATATATATATATATATATATATATATTTTTTTTTTTTTTTTAAAGAAAGAAAAAGCAGAGTAAGGGATGCAGAGGACCGGGTACCACTCAGAGGTGCCAGGAGAGAGCTTTCCGAGGCGGCACCCTGCAGGGCGTCAGGGGGGACCCTCAGCGCAAGGCTGTGCCACGTAGAGAAAGTTACCCGACTATTTTCCCCAAAAAACGGGCCAACACTTAACCAGAGCTTGCTAAGACCCAGCCACTGTTCTCCCGAAACCCGTGCAGCAGTTGTGTGCGGTAGGCGCTACAATGTCACTGCCGTTTTTGCAGACAAGGAAACAGGGACGGAGGGGTGAAAATCACCGCCCGGAAAACACAGCCAGTAAAGCGGCAGGGGTGCAAGGCTCGCCCAGACAGCGTGGCCCCGGGACCGCTGTCCCATCAGGACCGCGCCGAGCACCACGTGACTCATCCGCCCTAAAGCGCCGGGGACAGTTCCTGCCACTTAGACACCGGCAAAGGCGCCCCCGACCCGGGCCCGGGCTCCCGGGAAGCCCCGCAGGAAGGACGGACCCGGCAGGCCTCACTGAAAACCGGGAACCCAACCACAGCGGCTCCGCTCCCGCCGTGCTGGGTGGGGGAGCCCCCGGCCGACCCACCGTGCGCCCCGCGGCGCGCCCGCATCGGGGCATGCACCCCAGGAGCCCGCCATGCCTCACCTCCTCTACTACCTTCCATCGCGAGATTTCCGGCCGGGAAACAGAGAACCCGGAAGTGGGTTGTACCATCTTGAAGTCGGGGGGTAGGAGAGAGGGAGGAAAAAAATATGCTCTCAGTAAATGAGTCCCTTGTTGGGATCCACCTCCAGAAACTTTCAATGGTATAACTTCACGAAATTACTAAATTCTGTCTACTCTCGACTTGTGGGTGTTCCCATGTTCCCGTCTGTGCCATCGCACCCCCTCCCCCACAGCTTCCCTGATGATAGACACTTCCAAAAGCCGCCCATTCCAGAAAGTACGGTCTGGCGCGAAACCGAGTCCCAAAGCGAAAAATAAGTCTCGCGCAGGCGGCTCTGCGCAGGCGCGAGCGGTGGCGCCCCCGCCCTCGAGCGGAAGGTGCGTCCTGGGTTCCGGAGCGGTCTGGGCCGGTTGTGGGGAAGTAACCCCAGCTGCGGAGCCATGGCGTCCATCGGGACTCTCGCCTTCGATGAGTATGGGCGCCCTTTCCTCATCATCAAGGATCAGGACCGCAAGACGCGGCTTATGGGCCTGGAGGCGCTCAAGGTAACGGGACCGGGAGCCACGGGACGCTGGGCTGGAGGCGGTGGCCGAACGCTGGTCTCTGCGCCTGCGCAGGCACAGGAGCGGTCCTGCCATGTGCTTTGGGCAAGGCCGAGGGGATCCCTCCGGTGTGCAGCCCCAAAACCCGCTCCCAGAATGTGAGGGGGAGGCCGTGGAGGCCTCGGGGGTCGGGGGGAGCTGCGTCTTTCCGAGCTGGGAGGGGCGGTTCTCAGCCCCAGGCGCACGGTGCGCCCATGTCTGGCCCATTCCTAAGGCCGCGACCCTTGCATACAGTTCCTCCTGGGGTGGTGACCCCCCAACCATGAAATGTTGCTACTGTGATGTATCGTGATGTAAATATCTGCATTTTCCGATGTTCTCAGGTGACCCCTAAAGGGGTCGCAACCCACAGGTTGAGAACCGCTGGTCAGCAAGCTGCAGAGAAAGTGCTCTCAGGTCATTCTTACCTTTTGCAGCAACCTGGTTGGAACTGGAGAGCCTTATGCTCAGTGAAATAAGCCAGTCCATGAAGGAGAAGCATCACACGATCTCACTCATTTGTGGATAATAAAGAACATTGTAAACTGATGAACAAAAGGGTAGATACAGAGGCAGTAAAGCATCAGACTGTGATATTATAGCAGGAAGATTAAGGAGAGGTGGGGTAGATAAGAGATCAATCAAAGGACTTGTATGCATGCATATAAGCATAACCAATGGACATAGACACTGGAGGGTTGGGGTATGCCTGGGAGGGAGGGGGGCATTAGGGAGATATGTATAAAAAATTAATAATTATTAAAAAAAAAAAGAGTAAGTATTGTCAAAAGGAAAGTGCTCTCAGGTCACCTGGACTTATTCTCAGACCCGGCTGCTTCATCGTCAGCCAGTGTGCCTGCCTGCAACAGCTCTAAAGGCGTAGTCATTTACAGAATATTTCCATTTCTTTCTTAGTATGTTTATGCATGGCGTTTTTCTGCATGCAGGGTCGTAAAAATAATTTAAATGTAGACCCCCCTTAGGGAAGAAAATGCTACCTTGATAGTTGGAAATGGACACCAGAAACCCAAATATACAAGGCGGTGTGGGACGAGTCTCACCAGCTCCTGGAGGGGATGCAGATAAAAGTGGGAGGGTGTGAGAGAGATGGCTTTTGACCGGGGATGGGGGTCAGGTTTTAAATGAGACTGAGCCAGCAATTTGGAAAAGGGAAGCAGGTCAGAGCGAACACCTGGGCAGGAGATGGCATGGCCGGTTGTCGGGGAGAACGCACAATCAACTGTAAGTGACACTCCTTTCCAAAGATGGGGGCCCCTGAATGCCCCACTGTTACCCAGTGAGCAGGAAGGGGTTTTGAGCAGAGTCACAGCTTAAGTAGATCTGTGCCTTGGGAAGTCGAGTTTGGGCTGGACTGAAGGGAATGAGGAAGACCAGAGTCAAATATACCATCGCAGGAGTCCAGGTGAGGAACACAGACATTGAAAGTACAGAGAAAAGGGGGCTTTGAAAGGCCACTGATTTTAGAGTTTCTTTCTTTTTTTTTTTAATATGTATTTTATTTTTTACAGAGAGGAAGGAAGGAGGGATAGAGAGTTAGAAACATCGATGAGAGAGACATCGATCAGCCGCCTCCTGCCCGCCCCCTACTGGGGATGTGATCCCAACCTGGATACGTGCCCTTGACCGTTATCGAACCTGGGACCTTTCAGTTCGCAGGCTGACGCTCTATCCGCTGAGCTAAACCGGTTTCTTATGAAGTGAAGTTATCCACGTGTAGATGTCAATGTGTGTTATAGACCTTGCCACCAGGTCTGAGGCATCCCTGTTCACGTAATGTCATGTGGTTTTACTGAAGAAATAGTACAGTTCCTCCACGGGCTGTTTGTTTGATTTAGGACACTTTACATGACCGCTCTGAACCTCTTCTCAGTGGGGTAACATACCTCTGTCAAGCAGAGAATGAGAATTAAATGGGATAACCTAAGGAGTGACCGTAGTGTTTGATCATCTGCCACTGTGTTAACTGAGTTCATTATTTCATGTCATCCTCACATTCTGAGAAAGGTATTATTTTAAAGAATTGGAAATAGTTAAGTAATTGGCCCAGAGCAGTTAAGTAATTGCTGAAGGTCACAGAGCTGGTGAAAAACAGGGCCATGGTTAAAGCCCACTTCTAACTCCAAAACCAGGGGGTCTAGATTTGGGTTCTTGGCCTTGGCATTGTCACATTTGGGGCCAGATTATTTGTTGTGGTGGGAGCTGTCCTATGCGGGATGTTTAGCATCATCCCCGGCTGACCTCTCTCTACTACTGCTAGTAAAAGCCTCCTCCCCATTTTTAAATGTATTTTTATTTCAGAGAGGAAGGTAGAGGGAGAGATAAAAACATCAGTGATGAGAATCATTGATCATCTGCCTCTTGCACACACGCCCACTAGGGATCAATCCTGCAACCCAGTCATGTGCCCTGACCAGCAATTGAATTGTGACCTCCTGTTTCATAGGTTGATGCTCTACCACTGAACCACATCAGCCAGGCCCCTTCCCCAGTTTTGACCATCAAAAATGTCTTCAGCCGAAACCGGTTTGGCTCAGTGGATGGAGCCTCGGCCTGCGGACTGAAGGGTCCCAGGTTCAATTCCGTTCAAGGGCATGTATCTTGGTTGCAGGCACATCCCCAGTAGGGGACGTGCAGGAGGCGGCTGATCGATGTTTCTCTCTCATCGATGTTTCTGACTTTCTATCCCTCTCCCTTCCTCCTGTAAAAAATCAATAAAATATATATTTTTTTAAATGTCTTCAGGGATTGCCAAGTGTCTCCAGGGGAATGAACTCTCCCCTGCTTTAGAGACTGCCTCCCTACAATTATTATCCTTTAACAATTCCATTATCTAGACACTAGAGGCCCATGGCATGAAATACATGCACAGGTAGAGTCCCTAGCGGCTGCTGGGTACCAGCTGGGGCCTCCCTTCACCCCTACCTTGGCCTGGTCCCGCCCGCTCACCTGCTCTAGCATCCTGCCACTGTCCCCCAGTGCTGTCCCCAGGTGGTCAGCGCATGTCTAACTCCAGTCCTTCAAACTCTCCCCAGTAGGAACAATTTGCATATTAGCCTTTTATCATATAGGATAAGTCAAAGTATATTTTTAAGAATTACATTTTCACAAATCTAATGACCTTTGTATCTTGTTATCTGCGAGATGGGGTAACCGGGGAAAGAAGGCCTCACAGAACATGTGCATTTGAACTGCTTTAAAAATTGGTCAGAGTTTTGGTGGCTAGTGAGAAAGCCATAGTCCAGGAGTCAATGGACAGGTTTGGGGGAACAGGCATAGACAATCCTCACTGGAAGGAAACTAGGTCCCGGATTTGGTAATAGGGAGGCTCTGAAAAGCTGAAGCTTTTAGACCTGCATATTGGGGCAAAGGGCATTTAGAATTGGGGATTGGTAAACGACAGAGAAAGGGATGGCTTCGGTGGATGTAGGATGAATCTGAAGGATAGGAGGTGAGATACACGACCCTGGTGGATGTCTGTAGGTGCTATGGATCTGGGTTAGGTTGTGACAGCAAGAATAGAAAGGAAACCAGACATGGAGAGAAAGTGGACCTAATTATGTGTAGAATTAGGAAAAAGTGATTTTAAGCTTCCATTTTTCAGTATTGATACCTTTGGCAAATAACAGCAAGGATGACTCTTTGTATAGGTTATGTGTTGGCTAGACCATTTGAGAGAAGCGTGTTTCTGCAGTAAACCATCATGTGATTGTTCAAGGTGCTGTATGTCTATGGCTGGACTCTCACATGAAATTAGTACATTGCAAAGTGTTCTGATGATCAGTAATCAGCTGTATGCTTTGAACTATTAAAAGTATATGTAACTTGAACATTTGTTTTTTTTCTGTTTCATTTAGTCTCATATAATGGCAGCAAAGGCTGTAGCAAATACAATGAGAACATCACTTGGACCAAATGGTAAGAGATTAACATTCTGAGTTTAACCAAAGTTTTAAATCAGAAACTAAACAATAAAACTACTTGACAATGGAGGGGGCCATCCTACTCCCCTAAAACAGCCAAACTTTTGGTGTGTTTTGTACTCTAAACATGGTGATAGTCATAATGTATGTACAATTTTAGGTCAGATTTTTTATTTCAACAAAACATTATTTCCCTTTTCCAAATCATGTGTATATGTTACATGCACTTGAGTCAGCTCTGACCTGTATGAATAGAGTCATGTACACAGTGTCCTGTCCTCACCTGCCCTGCTCGGCTCCTATGGACTCATGCCTATGGCTTCTTTTATGGAGTCTGTCCACCTCATATTCCGTCTTCCTTTTTTCCTTCTATTTTCCCAGCATTATTATCTTTTCCAAAGAAATCTGCTTTCTGACAACATGCCCATAGTAGGACAGCTGCAGCTTTCCATTTTTGCCTTCAGTTGTCTATTTCAGGCTTAATTTTCCAAGATAAGCAAAATCTTTAGCAATTTCATCACTCATTGTATGCTTTGAACTATTGAAATGACATGTAACTTAAATGTTTGCTTTTTTCTGTTTGTTATCATAATGGCAGCAAAAGATGACAGCTTTGATTTGTAATCCTTCGTTGTCTGTGTGAAAAGTTGTATGTTTCTCCTGTGGTCATGATATTTGCCTTCTGGATGTTCAGATGCAGCCCTGCTTTGGCACTTCCTTTCACTTTCATTGGAAGTCTTTTCAAATCATTGCTGCTCTCTGCCAGTAGGATGGTGTCATGTGCATATCTTAAGTTAATAGTATTTCTTTCACCAATCTTCAGTCCTCCTCCTTCTAAATCTAGCTCAGTTGCTCAGTTCTGCCTGTAGATTAAACACATAGGGAGATAAAATACACCCTTCTCTTACATCTTTGCCCATAGGAAACCATCTGTGTCTCCACATTCTGTCCTGACAGTAGCTTCCTGATAATAATACCAGATAATCGAGTGCTGAGGTACATCCATTTATTTCAGAACAACCCTTGGCTTTTCATGATGCACATAGTCAAGGCTTTACTTAGTCTATAGAGCATAGAGTAACCTCCTGAAATTCTTTGGAGCACGCCAGTATTCAGCGAATGCTCACAGTTGGATCTCAAGTACCTGTTTTCTGAATCCAGCTGAACATGCAGCATTTCTGGCTCCATATAGGGTAGAAGCCTTTGCTCCATCACCTTGAGGGTGACTTGGTTTGTGTGGGAAATAGAGCAGCGGTCCTGTAGTGACTGTGCTCTTTGGCATCTCCTTTCTTGAAGACTAGGGTGTATATTAAATGCTTCTAGTTGGTAGACTATTGTTCTTGATGTTGACATATTATTGTTAGAATCAATGGGAAAAAATGCCCTCAGGTGAAGATTAAAAAAAGAAAAAAGAATGAGGGGGGAATGCCGGAGTGGGCTGTTGGCTTCTGCACAGTGTGTGGGGTCCTACAGGATTACAAATCAAAGCTGTCATCTTCTGTGGTACTACATTTAGTGATGCTCCATAATTTTTCTGCCTAATTCTTCCGGTTTTAGCCATTTTACATTGCTTGGCAATGCTTTATTTTGTATTGGCCAATCTAAAATGTTTTTATGTATGTTGAAGATTTAATAAATTCCTAGATAGGACCTGGGTCAAGACTTGTTCTTTATAGGCTGCATTCCCTCCTCCCCCAAAGCCATTCTGAACACGCCTGTCTCTTTAGGGCTTGATAAAATGATGGTGGATAAAGATGGTGATGTGACTGTGACCAACGATGGGGCCACCATTTTGAGCATGATGGATGTTGATCACCAGATTGCCAAGTTGATGGTTGAACTGGCCAAATCACAGGATGATGAAATTGGAGACGGAACCACAGGAGTGGTTGGTAAGAAAGGACAAATATCTTTTCTCATTTAAGAGGTGTTATTTAGGATCACATGGCTAACATGCCCACTCAGAATGTTTACTTTGAATCAGATTATGAGGAGATGAATAAATTCAAGTTGGAGGACACCCTACAAAACAAGTGTCCCGGACCTTCCAAAACTAATCAGTCTCATGAAAGGACAAGAAGTGGACGGTAGTTAGATTAAAGGGGCTAAAGAAAAATGGCAACCAACTGTAATGCATAAAACTTCATCAGATGCCAAATTTTATTTAAACCCTGAGATATGTCAGAACATTTAGGGGAATTTGATTGTGGATTATGTGTCACAACGTAGTATTTTTTTTTTCAGTGTTGAATTTCCTGAGTGACAGGTACATTGCATTGATGTAGAAAATGCCCTGGTTCTCAGTGTGTTCAAATACTTAGGGGTGATGTGCCGTGGTTTCAACAATTCTCAGAGTTGAACAGGAAAAGAGTGCATACACAGAGAAAACAAATGTGGGTCACAGAATGTTATTAATAGTGTTCATTTTACTGTTCTCGCATGTTTTTCTGAAGTTCTGAAATGTTAAAAACTTGGGGAAGATTAAAGAGCTATTTTTAATATTACCTTTTCTGCAGATAGAATTTTAATTCATTTATTCAGAAATCTTAATTGGGTACCAGACAACGTTCTACATGTGCTTAGAGTGCATGAATTTCACAGAATAGAAATTCCTAGCCCAGGAAACATAAGAGTTTTTCCCTTTATAAAGTGCGTTCACATTATATTCTCCAGTTACATTCTTTACATCGTTGATAGTTGAACATCCATCTATTGTATAATGGGAGACCTGTTAAACCTTTGCTAGAACTGAAACAGGAAGCTCTTTTAAAAAATAGATTAGATGGTCTCAACCTCTAAGTTACTTGCAGCTTAAGTGTAAGACTTTCAGAGTCCCGGGCAAAGTTTTAACGTTTCCTGACCCAGCTGTGCATTATGTTGTCTGCAGTCCTGGCTGGTGCCTTGTTGGAGGAAGCCGAGCAGTTGCTGGACCGGGGCATTCACCCCATCAGGATCGCTGATGGCTATGAGCAAGCCGCCCGCATTGCTATCGAGTACCTGGACCAGATCAGCGATAGCGTCCTTGTCGACGTGAAGTTCACTGAACCCCTGATTCAGACTGCGAAAACCACGCTGGGCTCCAAAGTGTACGTTCTTTTCTGTTTCTGTGGTTATTTTGGTTTTGCTTTGTTTTTAATATAGATGTAGACATATTCAGCATAAAGCAAATATAGTTTCATGGTTATCTTTTTAAGTGATGTAAGACTTCAGATACCATTTCAATTACTAGTTTTCCCTGGTGGTTTTTCCAGGATTAAAAGTAAATTTATTGAGCAGTCTGTTAAAATGTTTCAACGCTTTCAAAAAAGGTAACATCCCCCACATGTAACCAGTGTTGCAGTGGAAAATTCTGCAAAGTAGGCCCTAGCCGAAGCATGTCAAACTCAAAGGCTAACACAGGCCAAATAAATAAGGTTTAAGTTTATATGAGACACACAAAAAAATAAAAGCTTCAATTTTCATAGAAAGGTAGGTTTATTTCGATAGAGACATGCTGAATACAAGGGGCTGAAATAAGTGAGTAATCATTAACATAAAATGTCCTATTGAACATTTTAATAAAAATGAATGTTTTTTCCTGAACATTAACTTGCCAGAAAATGAGTAACTGCACAAATTAGTACACGTCACACAAATAAACCTGTTTATTTTGTTCTCTGAAAATAAAATATTTCCTGTTGCGCACTCCAAACAAGTCAGTGTAAGACTAATGACGTGGCAGTCGGCTGCTAAAATATTCGCTGCTAGTGTTAGTGAAGAGAAATGGTGCACCTGCGCATAAGGCGAGTAAGGGAAATTAATGCAACCCCATTTTTCACACGCTGTTATATTGACTGGGCCGCAAAAATATTCGTTGCGGGCCTCGAATTTGTCATGCTTGCCCTAGCCAGTTTGGCTCGCTGCTGGAGCAAAGGTCCCAGGTTTGGTCCTGGTCAAGGGCGTATTCCTGGATTGTGGACTCGATCCTCAATGGGGGCATGCAGGAGGCAGCTGACCAATGATTCTCATTGATGTTTCTCTCTCTCTCCCTCTGCCTTTCTCCCTGAAATAACTAAAAATATACAATTTTGTCTTTAAAAAGAAAGAAACAAAATTCTGCAAAGTAGGATACCACAATAATTCACTTCCCAGTAAGTTTTTATACCTCATTCAGATAAGATTGGCTTTTCCTGTGATTTCTTTCTGATTCTGTTTTAAAGTTATAAAATATTAATAGTATACTTAAAAAGTAACAGAATCTTAGGAAAATCCTTATTCTTTTCATACTTCAGTAGGCTCTTGTGTGTACATTTATGTAGAAGGAAATACTAAATTTTAGAGTTAGTGAAAATAAAGATGTAAATTTTTTTTCCATCCAAGTTTCTGGTTCCCTTTGGATCCGAGGTTAAGAATCTCTGTCCCAGACGGTTGACAGTATGAGTTCTCATGGCATTCCTTTCTGTGACTCTGAGCATCATTTTATAAAATGTTTGAGTTGCGATGTATTATCTTGTAATTGAGTTACCACCATATTACGTTATATAGTCTACTTTGGTTTCAGTAACTGTGAAGTGACTATGAACGGTTTGTTTGCATATTTTCCTTAGGGTTAACAGCTGTCACCGACAAATGGCTGAGATTGCCGTGAACGCTGTCCTCACCGTGGCTGATATGCAACGCAGAGACGTTGACTTTGAGCTCATCAAAGTGGAAGGCAAAGTGGGCGGGAGGTTGGAGGACACTAAGCTTATTAAGGGCGTGATTGTGGACAAGGATTTCAGTCACCCACAGATGCCAAAAGTAAGTCGTTGCCTTTCACAGCTTCATCGGGCTTTTTTAACTCTTAAAGCCACCAACTCAGATGATTCGCTTCTTCTCTATAGCAAGTACAAGACGCTAAGATTGCAATTCTCACATGCCCCTTTGAACCACCAAAACCGAAGACGAAGCATAAGCTGGATGTGACCTCCGTGGAAGACTATAAAGCCCTTCAGAAATACGAAAAGGAGAAGTTTGAAGAGATGATTCACCAAGTAAGTCTCCCCGTAGCTCTTCGTGACATTGCAGCCCCTGAAGGATGCAGGGAGGCAGCTGTAGGTTAAAAAGTGTGTGGCATTACCCTATACTGGCTTGATGCTTTATTGTGTGACTACAACTAACTAACAGTATAAGCTTCATCTTCATTTTAAATTCTAAAAGTTACAAGCAGTCACAAGGAAAACAAATCAAAGTGATAAAGGGTAAAGAAGTCTGATTTTGTCTTAAAGGTCATGTGTCTAGGGAATCAGAAAAAGTAGACTCAGTCATGTTGAGCTGTTGGACACATGTGACTAGTAAGTTCGAGTTTTAGACAATTTTACCACATACTTGAGACCTCTGTAACTCTTAGACAAAGGAGTTCCTGGGTACCTGGAAATTAAACCCAAATGCAGTCTGCTTTATAAGTCAGAGTATTATTTTACAAATATTTTCCCCTTCTGGCCATCACTTTCCTTTTTTTTTTGGTTGTTACTGTTTTACATGTATGTGCTCTGTGGCATAGCAGTCTTCTTTGGTCATTTAAAACAGCAGAACTCAAAGATAGTAGGTGAACATGGACATCATAGCAAACAAAAACTGGAGGTGTTTGATGTTTTTTTAGTGCGTATTGAATTTATTTAATCCTTCATAGTATATTTCTGTGTTACTTTATATCAGGCACTGAGATTGAGAACTGAACAAAGCAGAGCTCTTGCTTCTAAGATGCAGACTAAGGGAAAAGTGGGAGGGGCTGTGTTACAGACACTGGCAGGTGGAGAGAACATTAAAACAGGTTGGAGCATGCTGGCAGGAGTTTGTAAACACAGGTCCCTTACCTGGGTGGTCATGGAATGCCAGCCAAGATGCAGTGAAGGAAAAGCATGGGAACTGAGAGGCCAAGGAAGTGGATAAACTGTGTTGGTAAATGTATAGGTTGCCAGGAATGATAATGGAAACAATAAGGGGCCAGATGCTAATGTTTTTTAATTTTTTTATTGATTTTTTTACAGAGAAAGAGGGATAGAGAGTCAGAAACATTGATGAGAGAGAAACATCAATCAACTGCCCCCTGCACACCTCCCATGGAGGATGTGCCCACAACCAAGGCACTCGCCCCCGACCGGAACCGAACCCGGGACCCTTAAAATCCGCAGGCCAACACTCCATCCACTGAGCCAAACCAGCCAGGGGCAGATGCTAATGTTTTAAAGAATGAGAGAGAGTCACTCAAGAGAAACGGGGTGGCTGTGAGGAGCAGGAAGGACCCCTCTCCTGTTTTGAGCTCATGGAAGAAAAAAGAGCCAGTTGAGTAGGAGTGCAGGGGACAGCCAGGGTTTGTTCACAGCAAGAATGTAATGGAGACATTGCAACAAGGAATTTTCTGTTACTGTGCTGAGCTCCAGAGAGTAGGAGAAGGAAGGAGAGGTTGAGAGTCAGTGCATTGGATGACCTGGGAGTCTGGGGTGAGGACAGAAGTGAAATGAAGGCTGTGACTGTGGTCCAGTTGTCGCAGGTGATCACCGAGGGATGGAGGGAGGGAAGGAGGTACAGTCAGCTGTAATCATTCCGCCTTGGGCCGAACCATGAGCCATTTGCAAAGGATGGAGGATTTGTTAGAAGCAGGATCATCTTTGTTGGTCTCTAAATAGGTCTGTCCATGAATCCACAAAGGATAGAACACACAGGTGAGAAAGCAAGTTGCAGAGCAATGTATATCTAAAATGTCCTGTTGAAACACACAAGTGAATGAAACTGCTTCGTAGGTATTTGACAGGGCACAGCTGTTACCTTGATTTCCTGGGAGCTCTGGGGGTATTTAGCTCTGTTGACTCTTGTTTTGCTTCATTATAACAATTGAGTTCGGTATGAATTATTGATTTTTAAAGCATAGTTTAAAAGTGAGGTGATTCCCATTGACATATGTTCATTATTTAGGAATTGAAGCTGACCGAAATTACTAGTGTGTTTTCTTTTCTGTGCTTTATTTCAGTTTACCACCTAACGCAACTATGCATCTCACTTTTTTTAATCTTTTTTTCAAACATTAGAACACAAAGAATACTTTCCTTTTTTTTTTCCTCGGCCCCCCCTCCCCCTTGCCCTCTCTTCCCTTCCAAGAATACTTTTTCTTAACATGATTGTGGCATGTCTTTTCCTAGATTAAAGAAACTGGCGCGAACCTGGCTATTTGTCAGTGGGGCTTTGATGATGAAGCAAATCATTTACTTCTTCAGAACGAACTGCCTGCGGTTCGTTGGGTAGGAGGACCTGAAATCGAGGTAAGGAAGCTCTGTGGAAAGAGACGTCTGAACTTAGGGCCGGGCCTTACAGTGCATTTGTGTATCTTGTGATAACGCTTGTCTTAACTTACCAAATCTTGCTAAATAAGGCTTTATAGATACGAGGAGGATGGGCTGGGAGAGAGAAAAGTACTTGGATCTTTTCTATGGTTTTACTAGTAGTGCCATCTATTTCCGGTGTTCTGTGGCCTGTGCTTTCCATGGACCACCTTATTTGGGTTCTCCTTGGCTCTGAAGGGAGGTCTTACCCACTGTGGCAGCTGAATACTAACAGCCATCCTAGACATGGTCTGTACCCGGACAGCATGGCCTCATTCGTCCTCGCTGCAGCCTGGTCTGCAGGGGGATGGCTGTGCAGGGCTCTGATTCAGAGGTACAGGCAACAGATGGGGTCAAGAACTGTGGGGATTGTGCGGGGTGACAGAACCACACCAAGACACGGCTCTTCAGAGCTTCGTTCATTTATCAAGGTGGCTTTTTTGTTTTGTTTTGTTTTGTTTGTTTTGCAGGGGGTTGAACTTGAATTTTTTAGCCAGAATGGGGCAGCAGTTCTAGGGAACAGGTCATAGATCGTGTTCAGCTCATTTGTGAAAGTTTTTTGTGGACCAACATGGTCTTCTTTCTCTGTCCGACCCACCCACTTAGCTGATTGCCATTGCAACCGGAGGGCGGATTGTGCCCCGCTTCTCGGAGCTCACAGCTGAGAAGCTGGGCTTTGCGGGGATTGTAAAGGAGATCTCATTTGGGACAACTAAAGACAAGATGCTGGTCATCGAGCAGTGTAAGAACTCCAGAGCTGTCACCATTTTCATCAGAGGAGGAAACAAGATGGTAAGAATGCAGTTATTTGTCCTGTATATTTTGCAATTTTGATGTATGGGTTTAGCTTTGTCCATAACGTATGAACAGAGACACAGTTACCATAACTAAAACGATCATTTTTCTCCAAGAAACAATGACATATTGTGGCATTAAATTATTGAAGACCCATGTTCTGTTGTCAGTTCTACGAGGCACATTTGCCTTTCTTCAGTCCCGTGGGTAGAAAGAGGGAATCTAAGTAACCATTGGTAAACTCCATTTTCCTACAATGGATTTTTAGTCCATCATAATAAATGACTCATTGAGAGCTTTTTCTTTATCCCTTTTGTTTGGTGTGAGCCTTTCGCTTGGTTGTGTGTCATGAATGAATCACTGGCTACCTGTTTCATGTGTTTTGTCTATATTTTAGGGAGAGGGAGTAAAAATAGAAACCACCTGATAGCATATTCTGACGGGCTCTCTGCATTTGTTTTAACCAAGCTGGTTTTGATGGGGGAAATAAGAATATTTTCAGCAAGCACTTACATTAAGCCGGGTATTTGGCTAAAATGAATAAATTGAGACCACATTAATTTAGGCAGCACTGTTTCCCTAGATCATCGAGGAAGCAAAGCGATCCCTTCACGATGCCTTGTGTGTCATCCGGAACCTCATCCGGGATAATCGTGTGGTGTATGGTGGAGGCGCTGCTGAGATCGCTTGTGCTTTAGCGGTTAGCCAAGCAGCAGATAAGGTACGATGCATCAGGGGCTCGTGAAGGACTAAGACAGTCCTGGTATATGAGGAAGCTGTGCTCCAAAGCAACCGGGTGCTAGACCGAAAGTAACAAGAACATGGGTGATTTAGTAGGTGTTCGATCTGAGTATATTCTCATGGCTGTGTAGGCGAATTCAGTGACCATCAACTAGCATTTCTCAGCTCCATTCAGTCGTTCCAGCCTTGCCAACTACTATTTTGTGTAAATCTCTACACTTAGTGTTATTTGAAATTCACAATTAATTATATGATACAAACAAATCAGTAAGAGCTGACTCTCATTTCTCTCACATGTATACCTTCTTCCTTATTCTGTGATGACATTTTAATAATTTGATAGGTTAAAAGTAGTCCAGATAGCCTGTGCTTAGAATTCTTTGTGGGTTGTTGTTTTTTTTATAGTATGTCATTATGTTTCTAAATTGCTCTTGTGTGTTTTTGCCAAGCACGCTTACCATAACCCTGTACCCTCTAGTGCCCAACCTTGGAGCAGTATGCCATGCGAGCATTCGCCGATGCCCTGGAGGTCATCCCCATGGCCCTGGCTGAGAACAGTGGCATGAATCCCATCCAGACGATGTCGGAGGTCCGAGCCAGACAAGTGAAGGATATGAACCCTGCTCTTGGGATCGACTGTATGCACAAGGGTACAAACGGTGAGGAGCTGTTACACCCGGGTGTGGGGCTGTGTTTTGATTTAAATTGAGTAGTTACATCCCGCCTGGCTCTGTAGTATGGAATGCTTACTGTGAGGTTATCGCAGATTTTTTAAGACGTACACACTTGAGGTATTCCGGTCCTGAATTTCAGATACTTGATTTGATTGCAACTACAATGTGGTATTTATACCAAAGATGGCTTCCATTTTCATCTGTTTTTAAAAAATAATTCTTGCTTTTTTTTTACACAAATGGCTTTGGTTCTGCATCCTTCTTAAAATAGTCCCGAAACTGACTTAATTTCGTTTATTCTGTGCTTGTATCGCATAAAATATGGGATGTTTTATAAATGGGATGTACCCTGGCCACATGAACAGTTTACTTGCTGAAAGGTAGTATAGCATGAGTTTGCTGAAACAGTGGTCCCCAAGGTTTTTGTACTGCTTATGCTGTGTCTGGAGTTTTGCAGAAATGGACAATTTATGTTTTCACTTAAAAGTATAGGTATGTTTTGTTCTTCATGTCAAATCCCAAGGGGATGTTATAACAGCAACAACTGTCAGGTGTTTAATTTTTTTTAATTTGAATGCTTGGTTGTGCTTAAATTTTACCATTTTTAGGTCTTATAATTATACTTCAAGTACAGTCAGATTTCACTAATTTCAGGTTTACTAAGTTAGATAGTGTTGGATACTCTGGGATGAGATGTCAATGAAAGACGTCACTTAAGTCGCCTAGCATTTTAGCTTAAAACTGAAGAGAGGTGCCCCCTGTCTCCACCCCCACCCTAGCTTTCTGGTACTAACCAGCTTTAAATTCCAGAATGTACTTGGCAGTAATGAAATTTATTTCTCAGAATTTAACTCGCTTCCAAATTTGTAATTCCTGCCTTTTAGTCTGATTTCATTAATCAAAACAAGTTTTCAAAATTTAATGTCTGATATTTTAGCATAACCGACTTATTTGTATTTTTCAGATATGAAGCAACAACATGTCATAGAAACCTTGATTGGCAAAAAGCAACAGATCTCTCTTGCAACACAAATGGTTAGAATGATTTTGAAGATTGATGATATCCGTAAGCCTGGAGAATCTGAAGAATAAAAAAATTTAAAATAAAATGTAGTAGTAACAACCACTACTGGATTAAATAAAAGGGTGTCTTATGATGCATCTACGGTTATTTATTTTGTTCTTTTTTAAACACTGTAGATGCTATAATAAAACTAGTTGTTTGGTAATCATAGTTTCATTTGTTCAAATATGTGTAATTGTAGGAACACTTTCTCACACGCCTTTGTATTCGTTATATTAAAGGGATCTCTTTAAAAACCATCTTTATCTTCTCTTGAAGTTTGGGGTTTTTTTGTGTTGTTTTATATATATATATCTTTATTGATTTCAGAGAGGAAGGGAGAAGGATGAGAAAGAAACATCAATGATGAGAGAGAATCATTGATTGACTGCCTCCTGCATGTCCCCTACTGGGGATCAAGCCCACAACCTGGGTATGTGCCCTTGACCAGAATGGAACCCGGGACACCCTTCAGTCTGCAGGTTGAAGCTCTATCCACTGACCCAAACAAGCTAGGGCTGCTCTTGAAATTTAATAAACATTGACTGTAATCAAATATTGCCTTCATTCAAAGAGTTGTTTGTTTTTAATAAGCTCTGTGGACTATTTTAACAGTTTAAACATTAGGATTGTTCTCAAGATTTAATATTGAGAGGAATATGAGCTTGATCCTCAAGTGTATTTTAAATGCTGCACCTACCTCAGTGGGTGGATCTTTTAATTCTAGAGATCTGTCATAGGGGGGGTGTGTGTACCAGATTACATTGACATAACTTAGGATATTACACTGCTGAGACCAGTGTTGAAACTTTAATCTTCACTTAATCCCTATTGTTTTATTGTAGTTCTGGGCCACCCTGAATGCAAACCATTTTGTGTAGAGAGAAGGCCACCTGGGCGCAGACTCCTACAGCACCTGCAGGTTCCTAGAACAGCGAGTGAGAACCCATTTGAGGTTATCAGGGCAGAGCCAGTGATGGGTAGAGTGAATTCTAGAAAAAGGGAGAAATGGATCCAGTGGGAGGAAATGCCGTGGCAGTTGCCAGGGAAGGGTAGATTGGTATTGGCTTAATTCTGTACTGAGATAACACCGGCCACTGCATCAGTGGCTGCCATTACCACGGGCTGCGCAGTAGCCCGTTCTGAAGACTTGAGTTCAATTGTCTCAGTTCTTGTGAAGAAGATGCATTTCTTCTCTTCACACCAGTTGTATGTACTTCAAAGAATGACTGGTGAACGGGTTACTCAGTCTTGGCTATGTGACAGACATTGTCTCAAAAAATGAACATAAGGAGCCTTTTACTTCAACAGAGCGACTATCTTTTTTTTTAATATATTCTATTGATTTTTTACAGAGAGGAAGGGAGAGAGACAGAAAGTCAGAAACACCGATGAGAGAGAGACATCGATCAGCCGCCTCCTGCACACCCCACAGTGAAGATGTGCCCGCAAGCAAGGCACATGCCCCCAACCAGAATCGAACCTGGGACCCTTCAGTCCGCAAGCCGACGCTCTATCCACTGAGCCAAACCAGTCTCAGCTGAGTGACTGACTATCTTAGTTCAGTTACTGTACTGAACTAAACGGCACAGACCGAGGGCTTACACAGTAAACATTTCTCCCAGTTCTGGAGGCTGGAAGTTCAAGATCAAGGAGCTGGCAGATCCAGGGTCTGGTGAGGGCCTGCTTACCAGTTTGTACACAGCCCTATTCACTGCACCTCACATGGCCCAGAGAGGGAGAGACCTCTCAGTGATGGTCTCCCCTCAACCCTTTTTTTTTTTTTACGTTTTGAAATTCCTGTGATTTTCATGGAAGCTCTAGTTGTCTTTGATCATCTCTGGTTCCTCTATCTTCTCTCTGAAGGATGTGTAGCCCCCACCCTAACCCAGGGCTAGGTACACTGATAATACTTCCCTTATTCCCTGTCCGTGTTACCTCTGAGAGCTGATCTCAGATACTTTGTCCATCTAATGCAGTGGTTCTCAACCTTTCTAATGCCGCGACCCTTTAATACAGTTCCTCATGTTGTGGTGACCCTCAACCATACTTCATAACTGTAATTTTGCTATTGTTATGCATTATAATGTAAATACCTGTGTTTTCCGATGGTCTTAGGCAACCCCTGTGAAAGTGTCATTTGACCCCCAAAGGGGTCGAGACCCACAGGTTGAGAACCACTGATCTAATGGCTCTGGACTCTTCCCCATTCCCTGGCCTGGGGTCAGGCCACTCACTGCTCCCTTATCCCTCCCTCTCCCGGGGACCCAGATGTCACTCCTGCTGCTGTCACAGCTGGGACTCTGCAGCCCCACCCAGCAATGAAAGAGACAGAGTGGAGGTGGCTCCCTGAGGTTGGAGGCTCCTTGCTCCCCGCCTTCCACGGGTTTCCCTCAGGAGCCCTAGGACTGGCAAGAAATGGCCCCACGTTGGCCCTGGCACATGGAGAGGAAGTACCCCACCCTCCAGCCAGGACCCAAGCAAACCCCCTTCCCATCCTCCCACCCAGAGGAGGGAGCCTCCGAGGGCCCAGGCCTGGGTGGGCTGGGAAGTAAGCAGCCCTTCTGGTGTCTGCAGATGGAGAAAGGTCCGTGGTACTGGTTAGTTTGCCAAGACACCAAATTCTCAGCAGGAACTGGAATGGCCAACCACAGAGCTGTCACATGGGGGATAACAGGATTAACGGAAAGTCAACAGGGGTGAAGGGCCTTCCCTAGTGTAGGTGAGCACTGTCCCATACGTCCCCACTGGCCACATGTGGCTACTGAGTGCCCACCGTGTGGCAGTGCTACTGAGGAGCTGGGGTTTTTATTGGACTTCATTTTAATTTTGATTGAATGCTTAGAAGACAGTTGGATGGAAACTCCATCGTTTTTTAATTAGCTTCTAGAAAAAGCCACAAATTGAAAAACTCAGAGGTTTACTAACTAGGTATAATTAGGCCCATGGACCCCTATTTTAACCTCTGGTTCTCATACTGCAATGTATGAACGTGAATTTCATTTGCATTAAGACAAAGATAAACATTTAGTTAAGTTGGGCTCTCATCTACCTGAGCTTATAGTTCATGCTTCCATGGTTTTGCAACATCAATCATTTTAAATATATATTTTATTGACTTTTTACAGAGAGGAAGGGAGAGAGATAGAAAATCAGAAACATCGATGAGAGAGAGACATCGATCAGCCGCCTCCTGCACGCCCCACAGTGGAGATGTGCCCGCAAGCAAGGTACATCCCTCCAACCGGAATCGAACCCGGGACCTTTCAGTCCGCAAGCCGACACTCTATCCACTGAGCCAAACCGGTCTCGGCAACATCAGTCATTTTAAAAGATGTCCTCCACTGAAGAACAAAAAGGTCACACCTGAACTGTCAGCTGGTTCAGAATAGTCCCAGGATTTTTACTAATTTTAGGATATTACTCTATCCATCAAATTCTTCAGGTACTAACCTATTTTTAAATTTTTTATTTAGGTACATATTTTCTTAAAATATGTTTTTATTGATTTTAGATAGGAAGGAGGAGGGAGAGAGAAATATCAATGATGAGAGAGAATCATCGACTGGCTGCCTCTTGCACGCGCTCCACTGGGGATCAAGCCCGCAACCTGAGCATCTGCCCTTGACCAGAATCAAACCTTGGGCCCTTCAGTCTGCATGCGGACATTATCCACTGAGCAAACCCAGCCAGGGCTATTTTAGGTACATATTAAAAAATTATTTCGTACATTTGTGTTTCAGATGCAGTAATGAATTTCAGGATTCCTTGATTTATTGTATACAAAGTGGAAATTAAATAAAACGATTAAATATTTCAAAGCCAATTTCCAGACAAACGCTATCTTGAGAAAAGTTTACATTAGCCACTGCTACATGTACTTGCTCAGCCATTCCAGTAAATTCCGTCTTGCCTCGTCAATATAGGGCTTATCTTCAGGTGAACAATCTTCTCTCTTTCGGTGCACAAACCCGTGAGTTTGCCCGGAAAATGTTTTAATTTGATATTCCACTTTGCAGTGTTCTTTCAACTTCTGGGTCAGCGAAGAGACCTGGTATGCAAAGATTTTCACGATGAAATGATTCTAACCCTGTAGTAATATTTCCTAATCTCAAAATCTCCCCATAAAAGAAATTCAACATCAGTGCTTTGAGTTGAGTTCCATAGCCATAAAGAATTTTTTACTTTTAATGTTATAATCAACACAGTCCTCACCTTGGCAAAGGAAAGAATTCGGGGCAAATATAAAAACAACACAACATCGACTATTTTAAATTGTATAATTTAACTTATTCAAGTACATGTAATATACAATATTCAATATATTTAATGTACATTTCAATATATTCAAGCATAAGCTATTTGAAATATGTATTAATATAAAGTATTGCTTATGAATAATAATAATTTCTAAATGACTGCCTTTGGACCACAGTTTCCATCCGCATTTCCCTCACCAACTCTGGGATTACACATGTAGGGACAGGAGGTAGGGCCTCATCTATACCTGGTAACCAGGTCATGCCAAGAGCACATGGGGAGGGTTGAAATCACATCGTACGTCCCAAATGAAACCCAACTTTAAAACTTAGTATTAAAAATAAAAATTTCACAGAGACCGGTTTGGCTCAATGGATAAAGCGTCGGCTTGCGGACTGAAAGGTCCCAGGTTCGATTCCAGTCGGGGGCATGTACTTTGCTTGCGGGCACATCCCCACAGTGAGGCGTGCAGGAGGCGGCTGATCGATGTCTCTCTCTCATTGATGTTTCTGACTTTCTATCTCTCTCCCTTACTCTCTGTAAAAAATCAATAAAATATATTTAAAAAATAAAAATAATAAAAAATAAAAATTTCTTGAAAACTTAATGTTGAAAAATATTTGGAGCAACCAATGAACACTTCAGCGTGTTTTCTCCCAAAATGTCAAATCGTGTTATTAAAGACGCAAAAAGAAAAGGTGCCAGCTTACTTGATCAAGAGGAATCACAGCGTCATTTTCTGCAAAAATGAACAAGGTGGGGTTCTTCAGACTGTGCACGTCGTCCGAATCCTTGACGATGCCTGCGGGATGGGGCAGGAGCACGAGTGTGATTTCCATGCATGCACGTGCCACAGAAAACGACGTGGGTTTGCTTTGATTTTTCAAAATTTTATATGTTTTCTTTTTTTAAGCAATGCCACAGAAGTGGGCTGCCTTATAAAATTAGTCTCGACAAAGAGCTTAACGAGTGGGGATTTATGACCAAGGAGCAGGGTGGGAGCCGTGGATGGAAAACTAAGAGAGGCCAGGCTGGCGTGGCTCAGTGGCTGAGTGTTGACCTATGAACCAGAGGTCAATGGTTTGATTCCCAGTCAGGGCACATGCCCGGGATTGCAGGCTTGATCCCCAGTGGGTATCGTGTAGGAGGCAGCCTATCAATGATTCTCTCTCATCATTGATGTTTCTATCTCCCTCTCCCCATCTCCCTTCCTCTCTGAAATCAATAAAACTGTATTTAAAAAGAAAAATAAGAGGAAACATCGGGGGAAGGGAGTCTCTGGCCAGAAAGCTTGGTAGATTCCTGCTGAAGGCAGGCCAGGGGACAAGATACAGAAGATGGGGGTGGGGAGGGGTAAGGGGTGTGAGGAATTTAGGATCCCCCCTAAACTGACCCAGTAGGCCAAGGGCAGAGTTGAAGGTCGGAGCCTATTCAGCGAGGAATAGAGGAGCCTGACCCAAGTGTGGTCAAGGAGAGTCCCAGTCAGTAGGAGGGAGAAAATAATGGGTGGCTTTTCCCCCCCATTTCCTGTTGGCAGCCAAGCAAAGCTAAGTAACCTCGATAGCCTTCTTCACCTATGAGTCCTCTCTGGGAGTCACAGAGCCACAGGACAGATGGCCACGCTCCCCGCCCCACCGCATTCAATGTACCCAGGCCTCTCTCAGTCCTGCCACTCCACAGCTCCTGCACTGTGCGACAGCGGCCAGAAGGGGGCGTCAGAGCGCCATTCACGCCCGAGCAACTTGTGCTAATTGGCACCAAGGGACTGCAGGTTCTAGCAACCCCGGTGACAACTGGAAATTTCCTCCTTTCGTATACAAAGTTAAAGGGATTTTTTAATGCTAAAACTAAGCAAAAATACTCCATGGAGGAACCATTAAGCCAAAGGAGGATCATTAATATAACTATATGATATATATTATGAAAGAAGGCCAAATTTTCTCTTTTTTAAACATTTTGTTATGGTCTGACTGCTTCTATTATGTGAACTTAGTATGCCGTTTCTACACACAGATAGAATGTTCTTCTCAGGGCTAGGATACCTTTGGTTTGTTTGGGCTGACAGGTTTATGTTGCTATGTACATTTCAGAGTAAGTTTTCCTTTGCTTCCCTTCTTTATAGAGTGTATGTGTGTGTGGGGGGGGTGCAGTTGAGAATAATTTTTAGCTTGGAAGAATCCTTTCTAAATATCCCTCATGAAAGTATTGCTTAATATTAACCATTATCACAGAAACAAATGTTATCCCCTTTGTCCCAAGTGGAGAAACTGAGGTGACTTTCCCAAAGCAACACCTTTGGGACCCGGGTCTCCCTACTCCCAGGGACATCCTCTGGTTACTGCAGTACAAACCTTCACCTGGACTTTCAGACTCTTAAAGCCAATTTCATGACCACTGGGTATCGTGTGACACCTGGGACCCTTAACCTTGGGAAGAGGCTAACGGCCTGGCCACCCATGAATCCTCCTGTGTTCACGGTGTAAACCTGTACAAGGCAGAATTACCATACACGGACACCCCTGCCCTGAGTTCCGGGTATTTCATCATCACGTGATGGACAGCAACTCCTCCCCAGCAGAATCCCACGACGCCAATTTTCTGGGCGTGACACTGTTGCTTCAGATACCTCAAGACAGCGTCCACCTCTCTAGAACAGAAAGAAAAGCGATCTGTGAATCAAGAGGTATTTACAGTGGTACCTCGAGATACGAGTTTAATTCATTCCGTAACCTTGAGGCGTGGGAAACTATGAGATGCTCAAGTCGCGGTAAACTGGTGGGTCGTGTGCAGCCGGCCGATCCGCGCGATTACTCCTATCTCAAATGTTGCTCGTATTTCAAAGCAAAAAATCGCTCACTCGACAGCTCGTATCTCAAACATCTCATATGTTAGGGCACTCGTATCTCGAGGTACCACTGTATTTATTTTGTGCGGCCCTGGGAAGAGCACTGGGCAGGTAACAGGAGTTTATCTGCAGCTCTTCCTGGAGGTTCTGAGAGTCTGACTTTCTGAGCTGCCTCCTCAGCACGTCCTGCCCAGTGATGAGTGACGCCTCCCCTGTCAAGTCTCCCTGCCAAGCCAGCTCCTCCAGCCACCTGACAGGGCTGCAGGCGGGCTCTTCCCCAAAGACCAGCTCCCCGCCCCGCTGAAAGCTGAGCTACCCCCTTCCCCGGCCTCAGGGGAAAGGCCAAAGGCCACAGCCTGGCGCTAAGGCCTGACCCCCAGATCTGTCCCTGCCCAGCACCCCAGGCTCCTCTCTCCAGCAGGCACCAGGCACAGCTGGGCAGCTCCCCAAACTCTCTGCCTTGGCACATGGACTCCCCCTGCCTAACCCACTCCGCACGGCCTCTCCTCCCATGTCCAAAGAGGAGAGAAAGATCTGGAAAGCCACCAAGACTGCTTACGCCAGGAGTAAGGGGACGAAGGGCAGTAGCCCTTGCTTTGCCAACAGTTCATTTGCAAATTAGTTATTTGGCACAACTCAGAAGGAATTCTCAGCTAGAAGCAATGCACTTCATTCCAGGGTCATGGCCATCCAGGTCCCACTCAGAGGGAGGGTAGGTGAATGGACCGTGAAGCCAGACCCCCCCTCTCCCTCAAGACTCTGCTCTCCTGGGTCCCCCGGGGGACACCGCAAACACAGCCACGTCGGCCAGTTACTTACTTATCGATCTTTCTGGCGTTCCTTGTCTTCAGCCACTCTGGGAAAGTAGACCAGTCCCAGGACGGGTGCCATGGCTCCTGCCCTACGAAGAAGTCTGGAACGATGGTTCTGTAAGTGAGGGACAGGAGTTGGCCTTAGTGTTTGTTGCTGTTGGGACTCAGCGTTGGCCTGCGTTCATTCAGAAATGTGCTACGTTGGCGATTCTCGCTCAGAGGAAAAGAGAAGTCATGGCCACAAGGGCCAACTTTGATCACAGCAAAGAGGCCAGCTGGCGCGGGACCAGCCCATCTCGGGTTTCACAACCGAAGGTGCACGGCCTCAGATGGGTGCCATGGCCCCTGTGTCTAGCCCAGCCCGTCTGTCTAAAGTGATCAGGAGACTCAGCGGTGCACACGCCCCAGGAGATATTACCGCCCAGGACAAGGGGACCCACCAGCAAGGGCCCAGAGCAAGGTGGGCCCCTCCTGTCCCCAAACCTCTCAGCTGGCCTTTCACATTAGCCTCAGGTCAGAAGGGCACACCTGGTTAGCATGCCCAGTCACTATGACCAAGCAATTTTCCCCGGCTCCGCCCAGCATGCCGGCAGGGCACAGTTTCCTGCCCGATGGTGTAGTCTAACGAGGGTTCTAAAAGGGGCCAAGGCGAACGGCCAGCTTGCCCGAGTCCGTATCGATTGTAGGGGAGGAAAAAAAAATGTCCCTCCTTCCCTTCTAGGTTCTTCGGCTGGTCTAGTAATTATTTATACTAATAAAAGGGTAATATGCTAATTAGACCAGACATCTTCCAGACAACCATCTGGGTGTCCTTTTGGACAAAGCCATAGTGGCAGGGGCCAAGGCAGAGGTGGTTAGGGGTAACCAGGCCAGCAGGGGAGGGCAGTTAGGGGAATCAAGCAGGTAGGCAGAGTGTGTAGGGTAGGCAGGCAGGTGAGCAGTTAGGAGCCAGAGGTCTCGGATTGCAAGAGGGATGTCCAACTTAGCCAGTTTAGGCCCAATACCATAGGCATATCCCCCAAAGGGTCCTGGATTGGAGAGGGTACAGGTCGGGCTTAGGGACCCCGCCCCCATGCACTGGGGTCTCTACTATTGACATAAGACAGATGAACAGGTGAAAAACAAATCCGATTTTGTGGATGAAAAAAGGGGTTTTATGGAAAGTAACCTCACAGGGTCATCTGATCATAAATTCCTTTACTGGGCAGCTGGTCGTGGGTAGTTACGTCCCAGGCATATACATTTTTAGTGAAAGGTTTTTCTTTGCCTTAAGAAAGTTCCATCCTGCCGAAACCAGTTTGGCTCAGTGGATAGAGCGTCAGCCTGCAGACTGAAGTGTCCCTGGTTCGATTCCGGTCAAGGGCATGTACCTTGGTCGCGGGCACATCCCCAGTAAGGGGTGCACAGGAGGCAGTCTCTCTCTCATCGATGTCTCTAACTCTCTATTCCTTTCCCTTCCTCTCTGTAAAAAATCAATAAAATATATTTTAAAAAAAGAAAAAGAAAGCCCCATCCATTGCTTCTGGGCAGCTATATTAACGTAGCTCTGAAATAAGCACAACCACCCTCAAAAGAGCCCAAACTCTCATTAACTCTCCTGCAATTCAACCCCCACCTTGCTTCATCCATCTCCATGTAATGGTCTAGCCTTTCCCTCCTGGATTCCAACATGTGCCCTTTATTGCTTCCTGTTATTCTCAGGAGCACGGGAGACCTTGCTACCTGGCACGTCTTCAGCTGGGCTCACAGAAACTCTTCTAAAAATCTTCTCCAGGTTTGAACATTACTTACATCAACAATTTCACATGTACGGGAGCCTCATAAAAATGAGACGTAAAGGCAGTCAGTCAGACAACTGAGGCTATAAGCCACCCTGAGCGAAGGACCCGGATAGGGAGGGCTTCACAGGGAAGATGAAGTCACAGGATCACAAAAGACCAGAGGGTTGGTGATCAGAAGTGTGTCTGCACACAGGAAAGTCATTCAGGGAAAAGTGACCTCAGGTAATAGCTTTCTGGGTCAGGCCTCCTATCTAAGCGCCTTCAGCCCAAAGCAATGCCCATGCCAAGCAGCACATTTGGGGCGGCTCACTCCGTTCCCCTTTCACAATCTTCCCCCCAAGTCCACCCAGGAGGGTGAGGCCAGCACTGACCCACCCAGAGGCGGGTTTCCCCAAACAAAGTGCTGTCTCCACAAATGGGGCCCACAGCGCCTCCTGCAGGGGCAGAAAGGACACTGCCATTCGGGTCAGAAGAAGGTAAATTCCAGCTCCAGTGCCACATCGGCTGCCCTGTACTCTCCGACCCTCTAACACAGTGGTTCTCAACCTTCCTAAGGCCGCGACCCTTTAAGACAGCTCCTCATGTGGCAGTGACCCCCAACCATAAAGTTATTTCCGTTGCCACTTCATACCTGTCATTTTGCTACTGTTATGAACTGTAATGTAAATATCTGAAATGCAGGATGTATTTTCATTGTTACAAACTGAACATAATTAAAGCATAGTGATTAATCACAAAAACAATATGTAATTACATATTGTGAAATATTTATTTCTAATTACAAATAAATGAAATTTTATCTTGAATCGTGGTGTAGCATGGGCAACAGTCTTCATAGGACAACAGTAAACTACATGGCTACACTTTGCTACACCAAGGAGCGCTGTGTTGGTTCCCAAGACCATGGGAAATAGGTGTTTTCCGTTGGTCTTAGGCAACCCCTGTGAAAAGGTCGTTCCACCCCCAAAGGAGTCTCGACCCACAGGTTGAGAACCGCTGATCTAACAGCATGCAGCCCCATGTTCTCCATCTGAGAAGCAGACCCTGCACCCAGCCCGGCCCAGCCTCAGAGGTTATTCTGAGGGGAACATGAGTGGTGCACGGGTGAAAGGGCTCTGGAAATCACACGCACCGGGACTGTGGATCGCCAACCACAGCCACCACCTGAAACAACAGAAGCTGCACCCCATCCGATCAGCCGCTGGGGCAGGGTGACCTGAGGCACCCCGTCTTCGTGCCCTGGTTTCCTCCTGGGAAAGGAGGACAATGCCGGTGCCTCCCGGGAGGGGTTACGGGGAGGACAGCAGCCTTTCCCCGCCTGAATGAGCGCAGGGCTGGCTGAGCCAGAGGCCGCAGGGCTGGCCGGCCTTTGTTTCATTCCTGGGCTGCCGCTGCGATGTTCAGTGGCCTCCTCTTTAAAGTAAACTGGGGCAGCCGAGGCCGGTTTGGCTCAGCGGATAGACCAGCGGTTCTCAACCTGTGAGCCGCGACCCCTTTGGGGGTCGAACGACCCTTTCACAGGGGTCGCCTAAGACCATCGGAAAATGCAGATATTTACATCACGATGCATAACAGTAGCAACATTTCATGGTTGGGGGTCACCACCCCATGAGGAACTGTATGCAAGGGTCGTGGCCTTAGGAAGGTTGAGAACCACTGGGATAGAGCGTCGGCTTGCAGACTGAAAGGTCCCAGGTTCAATTCCAGTCGAGGGCATGTACCTTGCTTGTGGGCACATCTCCACTGTGGGGCGTGCAAGAGGCGGCTGATCGATGTCTCTGTCATCGATGTTTCTGACTTTCTATCTCTCTCCCTTCCTCTCTGTAAAAAATCAATAACATGTATTTTAAAAAAATAAACTGGAGCATATTAAGAAGTGTAAAATCAAGTGAGTCCTCTTTTTAGTCCACACAAAATTTGCATCACACAGCGGGAGCCAGCTTCCTTTAAGTCAGTTATTTTCATAGGAAAACCAGGAAGGTGCGTGCACCCTTTGATTCCCAGCTTCTCTTTGGGGGGGAAACAAAGGCAATCGGGTCTCCAATCTCAGGGCTCGCGGGGTTTCACGCTTTCTGCAGCTGGAAAGTGGTTCCCGCCTCCTGCACGCGTTTCCCTGAGGCTGTTACCAGCGCCCGGGCAGTTGGTGAGCGAGCACGCAGCGGGCCAAAGGCAGACCCTCTGGGAGTCAGTGAGTCTCACGGGTCAGTTCTGGAGCCCAGGCTAAAGCAGACGGGCCCTGACAGTTCGAGGCTGACGTGCTCCAGGGGCCAAGGAATGGGTCATCGCAGAGCTAGCGAGGTCTGCCCCAGGACACATGTCCTGTAGCTGTGTCCCGCGGGCCCCACATGGAGGGCCTCTCCGGAAGACCTGAAGCCGGGCATTCGGTGGCTGCTGGTGGACAGCAGGTGGCTGTTGTAAGTGTCATATGACATTTCCCAGAGAGATAAGGAAGTAGATCATGCAAATGAGGGACTAGATAAGAGAAGGTGAGGAGATTCACCAAAGAACACATGTGCATAACCTGTGGACACAGGTAATAGACTCGTGATGGCCAGAGGGAAAGGGGTGGGGTGGGAGCTGGGTGGAGGAGGGCAAAAGAGGGGGGAGGGGGACATCTGTAATAGTGTCAGCAATAAAAATAGTTATTTACAAAGGAAAAAAGAGCTGAAACCGGTTTGACTCAGTGGATAGAGCATCGGCCTGCAGACTGAGGGGTCCCAGGTTCGATTCCGGTCAGGGGCATGTGCATTGGTTGTGGGCTCATCCCCAGTGGGGGACGTGCAGGAGGCGACTGATCGATGTCTCTCTCTCATTGATGTTTCTAACTCTCTATCCCTCTCCCTTCCTCTCGGTAAAAAATTAATAAAATATATATTTTAAACATTTTTTTTAAAGAAAAAAGAAAAAAAGAATACAGTCAGGGTTTGGGGGGTTGTTTTTGTTTTCCCTGATGGGAATGCAATATACATTACAGAAATTTCCATGGATTTTATCAAAGAAAAATAGAATTTTTGCCGAAACCAGTTTGGCTCAGTGGATAGAGCATCGGCCTGCGGACTGAAAGGTCCCAGGTTCGATTCCGGTCAAGGGCACGTTCCTTGGCTGCGGGTACATCCCCAGTAGGGGGTGTGCAGGAGGCGGCTGATGGATGTTTCTCTCTCATCGATGTTTCTAACTCTATCCCTCTCCCTTTCTTTCTGTAAAACATCAATAAAATATATTTTTTTAAAAAAAGAAACAGAATTTTATACGCACGTGTATCCATTTCCTGAGATCATGTCGGCCATATATCTGGTATTGGGCATCTCCCAACCGAATATATCTTGAATGACAATCACGGCTTTGCCAGCGTCAACGGGGCATCTGGTGACATAAGCTTTGATATGCTCAACTTGAACTTCGTGCCCCATCCCTCCATACTCCATCTTATGTCCAATGTCACAGGGACAAGGATGAGCTTCGTTAGCCATTGCAGATATTTAAGTCGGGCTGCAGAGAGAGAAACATGCTTTGTATTCCGAATGGGGCAAATCTGAAGATTTTGAACAGTAAATAAACTAAAATCATGATGAACTCTACTTTTAGCATATTCATGCAAGAAATCAGTGCTGGTATTTGGTCCATCTGAAGACATCATGGGGAACAATTTTATATTAACTTAACATGTTCTCATATACCTTTAATATGTGTAATATCTATCAGGCACATCTTTAATATCTGTTTTCTGGAAGAAAAAACAAACAATATTGGCTGCTGGTCCTGGCAACACCACAGGTTGGAGCTAATAAGACTCAGTTCACATTGCAAACACTAGAAACACCAGAGTGCGTGTAACCAGCCAATAAGAACACCACATGGTGGAGCTCAGAGGAAGAAGGGAGCAGCACCAGGGCTGGAACTGGACAGGAAGCCGAAACCAGGGGGAGGGTGGCGGGAACAGAGGCTGCCGAGACCCGGTGAGGCTGGAGACAGGCCAGACCCGGGACCACCCTAACCCAGCCTGATTCTGCGTCCAATCAGGCCTCGGGAACCCCTGAGATGGGATTTGTAGCTGAGACCACTCCACGCAACATCAGAGCCCTTAAGGGTTCAGAGTTAGTGGGATAAATAAGAAAAGCTGTGGACCAGGACTAGGAATATATGCCGACAGTGGTCGGCAAACTCATTAGTCAACAGAGCCAAATATCAACAGTACAATGATTTAAATTTCTTTTGAGAGCCAAATTCTTTTTAATATATTTTATTGAATTTTTACAGAGAGGAAGTGAGAGGGATAGAGAGTTAGAAACATCGATGAAAGAGAGACATCTATCAGCCACCTTCTGCATGCAACCAAGACACATGCCCTTGACCATAATCGAACCTGAGACCTTTCAGTCCGCAGGCCGCCACTCTACCCACTGAGCCAAACCAGTTTCAGCAAGAGCCAATTTTTTAAAAAATATATTTTATTGATTTTTTTATAGAGAGGAAGGGAGAGGAATAGAAAGTCAGAAACATCGATGAGAGAGAGACATCAATCAGCCGCCTCCTGCACACCCCACATTGGAGATGTCCCTGCAACCAAGGTACATGCCCCGACCGGAATCGAACCTGGGACCTTTCAGTCCGCAGGCCGATGCTCTATCCACTGAGCCAAACTGGTCTTGGCAAGAGCCAAATTTTTTAAACTTAAACTATACAGGTAGGTACATTGTTATTAACTTAATTAGGGTGCTCCTTCAATCGCACTGTATGTAGTATTTTGTGGAAGAGCCACACTCAAAAGAGCTGCATGTGGCTCCCAAGCCTCAGTTTGCCGACCACTGGCCTAGGAGGTTATAAAAAGAAACCATCGCCCCAATTTACAAGGTCCTTTGTTTCAAGCAGGAAAACCTGGCTGAGAAATGAACATAACTGGCCCTGGGCATCTGGCAGGAGCAAAAGCAAATCTACTTTACAGCCAGACTTGCACGATCCAGGCCGAAAATGCTGCCCATGGAAAAGGAACTCGCTGTAAAGTGCCAAAGGGGAGGGAGCGCTCCACATAAACCACAATCAGGAGACATTACGGTGACAGCGTGGGGAGAAACGAGGACAGGACCCACCTAGCAAGCTTCACCAAACCGAACAAAAGCAGGAAAGGAGACGAAAGACAAGCTAACCCTATCTACTGCAATGGGAGACAGTGTGTGACTGAAATAGATCCGAAAACAGTGGTACCTCCAGTTACGAGTTTAATTCGTTCTGTAACCTTGAGGCGTGGGAAACTATGAGACGCTCGAGTCACGGTAAACTGGTGGGTCATGTGCAGCCGGCTGATCCGAGCGATTACTTGTATCTCAAATGTTGCTCATATTTCAAAGCAAAAATCCCTCGCTCGATGGCTCATATCTCAAAAATCTCGTATATTAGGGCACTCGTATCTCGAGGTACCACTGTAAATAGAAATAGATTAAATTCACTATATGAGACAGAGTCTCAAAATGAATTTTTAAATGTCGAGGGACCATCGGAAAGGAGCCCATAGAAACACTGAACACAAAGATGTCCCCACAGCTACGATGACCAGCGGTCTGGCCTTTGCTTCAGAATAGCCCAGCGGATGGTGGTCGTGGGAGGGAGAGTGTCCCTGTGTCCCAGTGTTGGAACTGCGTGGTGAGTTCAGGAGCATCCTTCTTTTTTTTTTTTTTTTAATATATTTTATTGATTTTTTCCACAGAGGAAGGGAGAGAGATAGTCAGAAACATCAATGAGAGAGAAACATCGATCAGCCACCTCCTGCACAACCCCCAATGGGGATGTGCCTGCAACCAAGGTACACGCCCTTGACCGAAATTGAACCCAGGACTTTTCAGTCCTCAGGCTGACACTCTATCCACTGAGCCAAACCGGTTTCAGCCAGGAGCATCCTTTGTACTAGTCTGTCTACTTTTACTTTTTATATATTTTTATTGAGTTTTAGAGAGAGAGGAAGGGTCAAGGATAGATAGAAACATCAATAAGAGAGGAAATCATCCATCGGCTGCCTCCTGCATGCCCCCCCCCCCGCCCCCGGGATCAAGCCCACAACCCAGACATGTGCCCTGACCAGGAATCGAACAGATGACCTCTTGGTTCCTGAGTGAGCACTCAATAGCTGAGCCACAAAAGCTGGGCTTTACTTTGATATATATAGTTAATACTTTCCTCAACAACAACAACAAAAATTTAAATTTATTGAAATTTTAAAAACGATAAGATAAACAAAGCAAGAAGACAAGGTATGGACTGGAAGAAGAAACCATTCTCAGATTTTGTATCTAGATAAAATATATGAAGAATTCTTATAAATCAAGAAGAAAAAGACAACATCAATAGAAAAATGCTCCAAAGATATTGAGTGGGCCATTCACAAGAGGGAACACCTGAATGATATGAAAAGATAATTAAGGTCACTAGTATGTCAGAAAATTACACTAAGAACATCAGTGACATACCATTTTACGTCATCTTGAAGATTGTTTGTAAGTATGTTAACACTAAGAGATGGTGTTCATGGAATATGAGCTGATACAAACTCTAAAGATATGTATGTCAAGGTCTAGCAATGATGAAGACACCCTGCAACCCAGAAATCCCACCACTCGGTATATTCCCTAGAGAAATGTGTGTGTGTGTGTGTGTGTGTGTGTGTGTGTGTGTGTCAAAGTGTGTGTGTTCCCATGCATGCATGCAGTGGGTGGTATGGAAGCACATGCTTGGTAACATAGATATGACAGCAAAAATTGGAAGCAACTAATTGACCATCAGGAGAAGAATGGAATAAACTGTGATTCATTCGTTGTGGTGGTTTGAATTCTGTCCCCGCTAAAGGATAGCTCAAGTCCCACCCCCAAAACCTGTGAATGGGACCTTATTCATTAATAGGGTTTCACAGAGGGTAATCAAGTTAAGATGAGGTCATCCTGGTGAGAGTGACGCTCCTCTAATCAATGACTGGTGTCCTCACCGGAGGAGGGAAATGTGGGTATAGAGACAGACACGCAGCAAGGAGTGATGCATCTGCGAACCAAGGACCTTAGGATGGTCACTCAACCCCAGAAACTGGAGAGGGGCAGTCTGAAGAAGAGCATGGTCCTGCCAACATCATCATTTAGGACTTCAGGCCTCCACAACTGAATATATTTTTGAGAGAATAAATTTCTGTTGTCGTAAGTCACCCAGTTTATGGGCACAGAAAACTCACAAAAGGAATATTGCATAGCAGTTCAATGAGCAAACTCTATATATCAAGATGATAAATCTCAAAAACATAATGCCAGAATAATGACGATTTTTTTAATGCTAAATACTAAAACCACAAAATATACATATATTATTAATAAATATAGGGTTTTAACATATAACTCAAGAGAATGAAGCACACCCCCATTAGAGAGTGGTTATTGGTGAGGAAAGGAGGTTATTGTATTTAATTGTGTTTGTTATATTTTATTTCCTTAAAAAGTTGATTTGAAGTACATAAGAAAAAAATTTTTTTTTAAATATGTTTTATTGATTTTTTACAGAGAGGAAGGGAGAGGGACAGAGAGTTAGAAACATCAATGAGAGAGAGACATCGATCAGCTGTCTTCTGCACGCCCCTCACTGGGGATGTGCCCACAACCAAGGTACATGCCCCTGCCGGGAATCGAACCAGGGACCCTTCAGTCCACAGGCCGATGTTCTATCCACTGAGCCAAACTGGTTTCGAGAAAAAAAAAAAAGATAATGTTTTTTAAAAATCTGAGTCATGTCAATATGGGTGCAGCTATGTTACATCATGTACTTTGCAGAACCTTCTACATGTTCATAACTAGAAGTAACATCATTTTAAAGAGAGAAATGAAGAGCTAGCCATTTGATCACAGGAAATTTGGTCCTATTTTGTATGGCTTTTTGTTCATAAGCTACATCGGAAAATGATGATCAGTAAGAGAAGCCAGGACAATCCAGTATCAGTAGCGGTGCATTTTATGTCCACTGCACTGCTGTTGGGAGCTGATTCCTTGGGCTGCTTTCTTACCTGGGCTGTCCTGAGGGCGAGGGGACCACGGAAAACCCTGGCTGCTCCAAATTAGCCTTGACTCTGAATCTTTTAACTTTATCTTCAATGGACAACCACTCTCCAAAAGAAGTGCTGACAGCCAGGAGACCCACTCTCTGGACTGATCCTGCAAGGTTATGCTCCTGCAGAAAGAGGAGGGGCCAGGACAGGACTGTGCGTGCTGTGTGTGGAAGTCTGGGCTCCTGCCAGACCCTTCACGTGGCACAGCAGCCTGTGGGACGCCAAGGTCACGGTGGGCAGGGCAGTTTCTACAGACTGTACCCCCTCGCGGTGTGAGAGCCTCAGGGAATATATCCTTGACTACCTACTGACTGTACTCTGAAGAAATTTTTTATTTGCATATACCTTTCAGGATGTGGCTTTCCCCCCCCAAAAGACACATTTGTGAAAAGGTTATTTAAAATAAAATAAAAAAGTAGCTGAGACCGGTTTGGCTCAGTGGATAGAGCATCGGCTTGCGGACTGAAAGGCCCTAGGTTCGATTCCGGTTGGGGGCATGTACCTTGCTTGCGGGCACATCTCCTCTGTAGGGTGTGCAGGAGGCGGCTGATCGATGTCTCTCTCTCATCGATGTTTCTGACTTTCTATCTCTCTCCCTTCCTCTCTGAAAAAAATCAATAAAATATATTTTTTAAATAAAAAAAGTAAAACCATAGATGTAAAATGAATACATGAAAGATTTCATTTTACACCTAAAATAGGAGGGAATGAGTCAGATGTTATATAACTGGCTCAAAGGACAGAAAGAAAAGAACACAAACGTATATGTCGTCAAGGAAGACTGAAATGAATTGCAGGTGGAGACAAAACGGATTTTCCAAGGGAGGGGAAGAAGCCAATTAAGTCTCTACCGGATAGGACCGAATTTACAAATCTGTCAGTCACCCACGACTTTCAAAGAATTGCAGCCTCATTCAAATACAATGAACCGGGCTAGAATCAGGCAGCCAGAAGGGTGTGCTGTGGACAGTGAGTACTTTTCCATTGAAACTGTTTTTTTCTATATGAATGACCTTAGAGCAGTGGTTCTCAACCTTCCTAAGGCCTGTGACCTTTGCATACAGCTCCTCATATGGTGGTGACCCCCAACCATGAAATTTTGCTACTGTTATGCATCGTGATGTAAATATCTGCATTTTCCGATGGTCTTAGACAACTCCTGTGAAAGGGGTCGCCACCCACAGGTTGAGAACCGCTGCCTTAGAGTCATTCACTGTGAGTGGTAAGGCTTCAGTTTCCTCCTAGCAAGGATGGGCTGTGCGTCTGACGTGTAAGATGGGGTTCTCAGAAAACGTGTGTCCAGAAAGCTTTTCTGTATCATGTACCCTGAGACAAGCTCTCTGGTCCCCACTGGTGAAGCCGCTAGAAGCCAGGCACCTCTTTCTGGCCTCAGGGCTGGCCAAAATGTGCTCCTGCAGAGGACACCCTAATGGGCGTGCTCATTGGCGATGAACCACTCTAAACTCAAAGATATGTATGTCAAGGTCTACCAATGGACCTAAACTCACCACTAACACCCATGGACCCCCACCCCATAACGTTCATGCAAGATGCCACACCTGTGTGAATGACTGCTAAGCCCACTACGCACTGAGGGTCCCTTTATGAAGATTCTCTCCTTGACCAAACTCCTCTGAACCCTCTCCTGCATTAGGCCCTGGCCTTGGGCTTCCAAGTTCATCTCTGCATTGCCCAGCTTTAGTAAGAATCCTGCTAAGTCGGTTCATCAGAACCCCCTACCCTCCATATCTGATCCTGACCCGCAGCCTCTGCCATCCCCCAGGTGATGTCTAATGCCCTTGGCTTTGTCTTCTGCCAAAATCCTGTCAAGTCAGTTAGCAGGATTCCCCAAACCCTCATGCTTCGTTAGTAATTTTCCATCCACTGACCCCCTACTCAGATCCTTGGCTATAAATCCCCACTTTCCTTGTTGTATTCAGAGTGGGGCCCAAGCTCTTTCCCACTGCAAAATCCCATGGCTCTGGTCCGTACACCTGTCGCCTCGGCCCTGAATAGGGTCTGCCCTGTTCTTTTTTTGTTTTTTTTTTTAATATATTTTATTGATTTTTTTACAGAGCGGAAGGGAGAGGGACAGAGAGCTAGAAACATCCATGAGAGAGAATCATCGATCAGCTGTCTCCTGCACAACCCCCACTGGAGGTGTGCCCTTGACTGGAATCGAACCTGGAACCCTTCCGTCCGAAAACCAATGCTCTATCCACTGAGCCAAACCAGTTTTGGCCGCCCTGTTCTTTAGTAAGTGTGATGAATGAATCATCTTCTCCTACCCAGCCGCCAGCCCTGCTTCACACAGCATGTACCTCCCCAGAATTGCAACCCCATGGAGATCACTGGAGCGCACTGGATCTGCAAATCCCAATAAGCTGCCAGTCTACCTCTCCGAAGGTTACCTTCCTGAGGCAGCCCTCTACTCCATGTAAATGTGTCCTCCTTGATTCTTTTTTTTTTTAATATATTTTATTGATTTTTTACAGAGAGGAAGGGAGAGGGATAGAGAGCCAGAAACATTGATGAGAGAGAGAGAGAGACATCGATCAGCCACCTCCTGCACACCCCCCACAGGGCATATGCCCGCAACCAGGATACATGCCCTTGACCAGAATCGAACCTGGGACCTTTCAGTCCACAGGCCAATGCTCTATCCACTGAGCCAAACCAGTCTCGGCCTTCTTCTTCTTCTTTTTTTTTTTTTTAATATATTTTAAAATTGATTTCAGAGAGGAAGAGAAAGGGGGAGAGAGAGATAGAAACAACAATGATGAGAGAGACTCATTGACCAGCTGCCTCTTGCATGCACTGGGGATGGAGCCCGAACCCCGGGCATGTGTCCTGACTGGGAATGGATCAGAGATCACCTGGTTCATAGGTGGACGCTCAACCATTGAGCCACGCCAGCCGGCTTGACTTCTTTTTTTTTTTAACCAGTTATAATATCTTCCTGGTTCCCTCTTTAGTAAATAAAACAGCCGTTCACACGTGCTCATTTTTCTATCTGTAGGAGAGTCAGACGGAAAATTATCTTCTAAAAAACAGTATAATTGAACAACAGCCCCTTTTTCCCACCCGAAGTCAGAGAGGTGAGAAATGGCTCCAATGCGGGGTGAACAAGTATGGTCTTCCTGCCTCCACATTCCCCAGGATTTTTTTTTAAAATTGATTTTTTACAGAGAGGAAGGGAGACAGATAGAAAGTCAAAAACATGGATGAGAGAGAGACATCCATCAGCCGCCTCCTGTACCCCTCTTACTGGGGATGTGCCCACAACCAAGGTGCATGCCCCTGACCGGAATCAAACCTGGGACCCTTCAGTCCACAGGCCCACGCTCTATCCACCGAGCCAAACCAGTCTCTGCTTTTAATATATTTTATTGATTCTTTATTACAGAGAGGAAGACAGAGGGATACAAAGTCAGAAACATCGACGAGAGAGAGACATCGATCAGAAACATCGATGAGAGACAAACATCGATCAGCTGCCTCCTGCACGCCCCACACTGGAGTTGTGCCCACAAGCAAGGCACATGCCCCTGACCAGAATCGAACCCGGGACCCTTCAGTCCACAGGCCGACGCTCTATCCACTGAGCCAAACCGGTCTCGGCTCCCCCAGGATTTACAATACTCGGAAGTCATCCTCCCCACGCAGTCCAGACCTCCACCAGAGATGGAGAAAACGGGTTTTGACGGGATAAGGAGATGGGCGGAGGTGGGGTTGCAACCTGCAAAGAAGTCTAGGAAGGAATCTCTGGAAGCTCCGGAGACTTAGAAACAGAAACCACCTGCAAGCTCCGCAAAAGCGACGCTGGAAGATCATCTGGGAAGGGCGGCGGCTCCCGGGGGAGGCTTCGCGGTTTTCCTTTTGCCCGGTGAACAGGGCGGGAACGTGCCTGGGGACCACTTTCCCATCCTGCAGGGCAGCGGTTCTCAACCCGGGGATCGCGACCCCTTTGGGGGTCCAATGACCCTTTCACAGGGGTCGCCTAAGACCATCGGAAAATGCAGATATTTACATCACGATGCATAACAGTAGCAGAATTTCATGGTTGGGGGTCACCACCCCATGAGGAACTGTATGCAAGGGTCGCGGCCTTGGGAAGGTGGAGAACCGCTGCTGCAGGGGCAGGCAGGGCCCGCACCCTCCTTCCACGAGTCCCTGAGCGCCAGCCCCTCGGAGGATGGATGGCTGGACCGCAGTCGTGCGGGGGTGCGTTCTCTGGGGGGCGCGCACGGAGGGCAGCGAGTAGACAGCGAGACGCGGGGCGCGCGCGCCGGCCTGGGAGCGCGCCTGGCACGCCGCTGCCTCTGACCTTTCCCGGGGCGCTCTAAGCCCTGGATAGGGTTTCCCCCGATACACTCGCCGGGCTCCCTCATTATAAATGGTTCTTCTGGAGGCGACAGGCGGCCCTTTCCATCAGCAAGAAACCCAAGCGGCGGCAGCCACGGTGGGCCGGGCCCGCGCCAGGCGACAGACACTGCTGCCAGCGGGCCCGCGGCTGTGGGCGTGCGCGCCGGGCACTCCTTCCCGGCAGCACGTACCCGGCGGCCGGCGCGTCGCCCGCGCAGACCCACCCAGCTCCTCCTGCCTTCGCCTCCGCGCTTTAAAAAATGCCGCCAACCGTGGGCAGCGATCCGGATGCACCTCTACTCATCCCCCAAACTCCTAAGAGCAATAAAAACTATACAACCCAATTGTTTCAGCGTGGGAAACCGTTACAAGGAGCACTTAGTGGCGCGAAGGAAACTGGCACGCCTTTGGGGAGAGGGGGAAGGAGCACGCGTTTACGCACCGCATGATTGCAACTATTTTTCTCCAAACGGAATGGCTAGACCGTGCAGGAAACCATGGCCAGGTGGGAGGGATGGCGAGGGCTGCTTTGGGGCGGGAACGGTGTCCTGCTTGGATGGAAAAGGGGCTGGACCGGCGCATTACCTGCGCGCCTGGCACAGACCCCCTCTGCCCGGTGCGCACACCCCGCGGGGTGAGTGGCGCTGAGGTCGGGGCGCGGCGCTGCGATCGATGGGGAAGAAGCGCACGTACCTCGTCGCCGCCTGCAAACTGTCTGCCGCGCGGAGGAGGCGAGAGCCGGAGGGGGCAGCGCCGCAGCCCCGCGCAGCCCCGCGCAGCCCGGAGCCACGGTCACGGGGAGCCGAGGGGGAGGCGCCTGCTTCCCGGGCGGAAGTGGACGCGGTGACCGAGGGCGCCGGGAGCCGTGCAGGCCAGTGGCTGTCCCGGATTCCCAGCTGCCCGGGAAGGAGGGGAGGCGGGCCGGGGGAGGGGTGGAGAGGCCGGGTGAGGGAGGTGAGGAGGGAGGAGGAGGAGGAGGAGAGGGAGGGAGGGAGGGAGGGAGGGAGGGAGGCGTGGAGGCGGAGGACAACCGGCCTGCGACATTTACAAGTGGGCCTGGCTCCTGAGACCTGGAACTTCTTTGTTGTCAATCAAAATTAGGCCATTCTTAAAAATAAAGTATTGCCTACTCCTACTTGCCCTCCCCCACCGCACCCACACTCCATGTTTTGTTTTGTTTTTTTCTGGTCAATTGATCAGAGAGGGTTGTTGATCATTGTCTCTGTAAGAAAAACGTCCCAACCTGTAGAGAATTTTTATGAGTTTATTTGAGCCAAACTGAGGACAATTGCTGAGAAACCAAATCTCCAGGGATTGAGAAAATGCTCTATGGCAGTGGTTCTCAACCTTTCTAATGCCACGACCCTTTAATACAGTTCCTCATGTTGGTGTGACCCCCAACCATGCGTCATAACTGTAATTTTGCTATTGTTATGAATTATAATGTAAATACCTATGTTTTCCGATGGTCTTAGGCGACCCCTGTGAAAGTGTCGTTGGATCCCCAAAGGGGTCACAACCCACAGGTTGAGAACCACTTGCTCTATGGCAGTTTTGGCACTTAATGTGGTGTGTTAGAATAAAAGGAGACATAAGGAGGGTTACATAACATTTAGTGGTGGTAGATTAAGGGACGGGAGAAAAGCAAACAGGCAAATCTCAAAACAGGATTAATGGGTACAGGATTAATTAATAACATTTAAAACATAGGATGGTGTGTGGGCAACAAAATGAGGGTGTGGGTTTCCGTGTCACGCTCGGGTGTTGGCAGTTGTGGGGACTGGAAAAGAAGAAAACTCTGACATTTCAAAGGTCTGTTATCTGAGATGCACAAAGACAACAGGCAGGCTCACTCAAGGTGAAGATTGATTTGTCAAGGAAGCTATAGGCTGAGGAATGACTATCTGCCGTGACCCAGTTTTGCTAGGAATTTATGACCAGAGCATCCTACGTGGTTACTTTCAGTCTTTGCGTGCTTGTTTGTTTTCCAAGAAAGATGATAAAAATTACAACATTATGTGGCGGACAATAGCTGAATGGCACTGTGATTCTAAAAGGCAGAATGAGACCCTAGCTGGTTTGGCTCAGTGGGTAGAGGGGTCTTAGGTTTTATTCCGGTCAGGGGCACATGCCCAGGTTGTGGGCTTGATCCCTCCACAGGGAGGCATGCAGGAGGCAGCTGATCAATGATTCTCTCTCATTATTGATGTTTCTATCTCTCCCTCTCCCTTCTTCTCTGAAATCAATAAAGATATTTAAAAAAAATAAAATAAAAGGCAGAATCAGAACAAACATTGGAAACAATAAATTGGGAATCCAATTTAATTCAAAAAGGCATTTTTGTGCAAGATCTTTTGTTAGGGCCTTTTTTGTATTGTCTAAAGTTTTACTTATGTCTCCTTTCCCCCTAATTGCCCCCGTGCCCCAAGTCCCCGCCTTCTTAGGTACTTCTGTGATGCAAAGATGAGGAAGACAAAGTCAGTTTCAAGCATGCACAAGCTGTGGATGTAGAAAGGATGTAATAAGCCTGAAAATTAAAAGCAAAGCAAAATCCGATGGATGCCATAGGAAAGCTATAAATAGCAAGCATTGGAAAAGGTAGAGGAGGGAGAGATCGTACTGCTCCGGTGGAGAGAAGGTGGGTCAGGATGAGGAAGGGGTTCAAAGAGAATGTGTCACCGGTAGGTGAACGATGAGCAAGTTTTGAAGAGACAATGATCGGAGAAGAGGGATATATTCTAATGAGAGGCAATCGAATGAACAAAAAGTATACTGAAGGAGAGATGAGTGATCCAGCTTGGCTGGTTTTAAGGAACTTTTAAAGGCATCTGAGCCCTAGCTGGTTCAGCTCAGTGGCTAGAGTGTTGGCCTGCGGACTGAAGGGTCCTGAGTTCAATTCTGATCAAGGGCACATGCCCAGATTGTGGGCTTGATTCCAGTGTGGGGTGTGCAGGAGGCAGCCTAATCAATGATTCTCTCTCATCATTTATGTTTCTCTCTCTCCCTCTTCTTTCCTCTCTCTCTAAAAATCAATAAAAATATTAAATAAATAGCCGAGACCAGTTTGGCCCAGTGGATAGAGCGTAGATCTGCGGACTGAGGGGTCCCAGGTTCGATTCCGGTCAGGGGCATGTGCCTTGGTTGCGGGCACAAACCCAGTAGGGGGCGTGCAGGAGGCAGCTGATCGATGTCTCTCTCTCATTGATGTTTCTAGCTCTCTATCTCTCTCCCTTCCTCTCTGTAAAAAAATAATAAAATATATTTTTAAAAATTTATTTTAAAATATTTAATAAATAAATAAACTTGCCTGAGATGCTTGTACAGAACTCAGTAAGCAATGGAGAGGCACTGGAAGATTGTATGTAGAGACTGACACAGTCAAAGCAACACTCAAATCTGGCAGGAGGCTGCAGCACAGAATAAAAGGAGGGTGGTAGATCATTTAAAGCAGTGGTTCTCAACCTTCCTAATGCTGCGACCCTTTAACACATTTCCTCATGTTGTGGTGACCCCCAACCACAAAATTATTTTCGTTGCTACTTCCTAACTGTAATTTTGCTACTGCTATGAATCGTACTGTAAATATCTGTGTTTTCTGATGGTCTTAGGCGACCCCTGTGATAGAGTCAATTGACCCCTTAAGGGGTGGCGACCCACAGGTTGAGAACCGCTGATTTAAAGAAATTGAGTTTCGTTAGCAATCTATCAGTAAGTGAGCAGCCGCTGTCATTCCAAGCAGACATCCTTCCTCTGGGTCCCTACATATTTCTCCTCACTAACCTTTTTAAGTTTTTCACACAGCTGAGCCTATTTCCTCCTCTCCTACTCAGCCCTACACCCACATACACTATACTCGGCCGGGTCCACTCCCCTTTTTTAAAAAATAATTCTGTATTGTTGAAAATATTACATATGTCCCCCTTTTTCTCCCATTGACCCCTCCAGCCCACCCCCACTCCCCACCCCAGGCTCTCACCACCCTGTGGGCTCTGTCCATGCCGGTCCACTCCCTTTTAAAAGCCTCTCTCCAAAGTCACCACGGGTTTTCATATGGCTAACTCCCAAAAGATGCTGACCAGCCCTTTCTTTCTGGACCTCCCAGCAGCATTTGACAACAGAGACTAATGTCTCCTTCTTGGAACACTTTCTTCCTTTGGCCTACATGACTCTCTTATTAGCGACACTTCCTTTGCCCTCCCCTTCAACTGCTGGTATTCCTCAGGATTCTAACTCAATTTCTTCTCTTTTTTATTCCTAAGTGATCTCATTGACTCCCCCCCACCTTTTTCTAATGCATTCTTTTTTTGCTTGTTTCTCTCTCCCTCTCTCTCTCTCTCTCTCTCTCTCTCTCTCTCTCTCTTCTCTCTCTCTCACTTTTCTTGGTGTTTTCTTTCTTTTTCTCAGGACTTCAGTGAACTTTCCACCCATTAATCACTCCAAAATTCTTTGCTTCTGCTGAGATTTCTCACTGCGCTGTTTTTTGTTTGCTTTGTCTCTAAGAGTTAAGGGCTTTTAAATTATTTTTCTTTCTTTTTTTTCTCCCCTCTCTATTGAATTTATCGGGATAACACTAGTTAACAAATTGGTAATCAGTCGGGCTAACATAAACTCTCTATAGTTTTGGACATTCTTACAGGATCACGTGTAATCCTGTAGTTGATGAACCTTGCTTTCACATTATAGTAATCTGTGTTTTCTTAAGATAGAGTCCATGAGTATTCTCCCCTGAAAGACCAGAGCTCAATGAGTGGATGGCTCCTGCCTCCATCACTGTCTGCTAACCCCAAGACATGTCCTTTCTGTTTCCTTATTAGAAAATAAAATGAGATTTGGTTCTCAAACTTTAACATGCATCAGAGTCCCCTGGAGGTCTTGTTAAATCGCAGACCTCAACCTCAGAGCCTCTGGCTCAGGATGCCCAAGGTGGACCCCAGGAAATTATGCGCCCCACAAGATAGGTGATGACTCTGATGCTCCTACTCCAAGGACCACACTTTGAGAGCCACTAGGCCACAATCACAGGAACTAGCAGACTCATAAAATTCAGATGTCGTGGGCTCAGACCTACGGAACTATAATCTTCAGGGGTGGCACTGGGGACTCTGTATTTCAAAAGGGCTCCGCAGATGACTCTTCTGAGGGGCCAAGTTTAGAAACGAATTGAACTAGAAAAATCTGGACAGGTCATGTCAGTGTCAACCTTCCATGATTTAATGTTTTGGTTCAGCTGAAAGAGGGCAGGTACATATTCATAGTAGCTTGCTCAAACTGGAAATATACAAGGAAAGAGAATTCTGGGAAAAATATCTCAGCCTAGCCAAGTGGGTGCATTCCCAAACCATCACACGATGATGGGTACTCTCCAGTCCTCCTCACTGCAAACGTGTTATCTTGCCAGATATACATAGATTTACTCTCAAACAATCCCTTCACACCCCATTCAAAAACATCAGCAGCTGAAACCGGTTTGGCTCAGTGGATAGAAGGTCGGCCTGTGGACTGAAAGGTCCCAGGATGGATTCTGGTCAAGGGCATGTACCTTGGTTGCGGGCACGTCCCCAGTAGGGGGCGTGCAGGAAGTGGCTGATCGATACCTCTCTCTCATGGATGTTTCTCTTTCTCATCGAAGAGATCCTTCTCCCTTCCTTTCTGTAAAATATCAATAAAATGTATTTTTAAAAAATCAGCAAACAAATTATTTCACTGCCTTCAGATTTTTCCACAGTAAGTTTTTTTTTTGTTTTTTTTTTACATCTGAATAATTCAAAGAAATCACAAGAGTGTTAATCACCCAGAACAAACTGAGGATGGGGACAAATCCTTGTTTCTATACTAAAATGCATAAACTGCTGGCTTGCAACACCCAAAATGGCAGTTTTTCAGCTTCGCCTATTTTAATTCCAAACTCCTCTGGGAAATTCATCCCATACGTTAATATTTAAGCCAGGCTCAAAAAAAATAATAATAATAAAGAACGAAAAGTTACATTCTTATAAAAACTCAAAGTAAATGAACACGAGGCTTTCACGGAGTTCCTTCATAAATGAAAGAGCTGTGCCTCGGCAGTCACAGCTGGCCATCCCTCCAGAGTTGTTTTCTTTTTTATTATGAAATAAAGAACGACATTCCAGGGGCTGGATGAGCCCAAGCTGAATTAACAAACAGAGCAAAGGCGAAGTTAAACAAAACCGCTGACTCTGCGAAAGCCCCGTGATTAACACCG
>PVJN01002164.1:0-123456 GCA_004026805.1 Lasiurus borealis
TGGGGGGGTTGGGGTATGCCTGGGAGGGAGGGGGGGCATGGGGAAACATGTATAAAAAATTAATAAAAAAAAAATTAACAAGGAAACAGTGACTCTAAATGATAAACTGAATCAGAGAATTTAATTGACATTTATAAAACAAGGAGATGGGAGAGGCGTGAGAAGAGATTGGACAAAAATCTTACACCTATGGATGAGGACAGTGATGGGGGGATAAGGGCATAGGGTGAGGGGTGGTGAATCTGGTGGAGGGGAGCTATGGGGGGGGGGAGAGAGGAACATCTGTAATAAACTGAACAATTAAGATTTATTAGAGAGAGAGAGAGAAACATTTCACCCCAAAGCTGAGAAATATACATTCTTCTCAAGTGCACATGGGTCATTCTCAAAGATAGACCACATGTTAGGACACAAAACAAGCCTCTACAAGTTCAAGAAGATTGAAATCATATCAAGCACCTTCTCAGATCCCAGTGGAATGAAATTAGAAATCAACTACAGTAAAAACACCGCAAACCAGGCTAAATAGCATATTATTAAACACTGAATAGATTACCAATGAGATCACAAAAAAAAAATAAAAAAACTTATTGGAAACAAATGAAAATGAATACCTAACAATCCCAAATCTGTGGGAGCAGCAAAAGCAGTCCTAAGAGCACTATAGGACTGTTTAAAAAAAAAAAAAAAGAAAAATTAATAATAAACTATTTAACCCTACTTAAGGAATTATAAAGAAAACAACAAGAAAAGCCTAGAATACCCTAGAGAGAGGGGGGACCTAAAGTGAATGGGCTGGTGGAGTTCATGGCTCAAAGGAGAGACATCTAAGATTCTAGCCTAGAATTTAAAGCTCCACACTCATCATCATCAGGGATCCTCTCCAAGGGAAGGAGACCCAAAGAAAGGAGAAATGAGAGGAGATGGGAGAAGACAAACTAACATTGCATTTCCTGGCTCTGGAGAATTCCCTGAAGGATTCCTCAGCACAGTATGTGTAGCCTCATAGAAGCTCAGAGAACTGAATTACAGGGTGTCATGCCTGAATTGTATATAAACCTGGACAAGAGGCAGATTAACTTCAGCTGGAGACTATTGACCTTCATAGAACTCAGCTCTTCACCTGGCTTCCAGGTGTTCCCTTTCCCCCAAATATCCCTGCAGATCTCTGAGCTCTGGAGCTCTCTGGGCAGGCACAGGGACAGGGAGTGGGCCTGAATGGCCATAGCAGCTTCAGAGATAACAGGCAGGAGATGTCATCGCACCTGTGTGAGATCATGAATACCAAACCAGACGTCTGGGCAGGTGTTCAAATTGCTCTTGACCACAGAAGCCAAGAAGGATGCCTCAGGCTCACTGAGCACAGATACAAAGAACCTCAAGTGTCGATTCTGGCAGGCAATCTGTGTGGTAAAGAGACAGACTGAGGAGGAGGCTGAGACGTCACTGGGGTAGGGCAGGGCTGAGGGGTAAGAAGAGATGTGTGTGTAAAAGATGAGGTGCTCATCCTCACCCTCAAAAAAGTCTGGAAGGAATATATCCTAAGAAACCCAAAACAATCAGAAAGAATGTATGCACCCCTCTCTTCACAATAGCACAATTTACAATAGCAAAGATCTGGAAACAGCCCAGATGCCCATCAGTAGATGAGTGGATAAAAAAGCTGTGGTACATTTACACCATGAAATACTATGCAACAGTGAAACATAAGGGGCTCTTACCCTTTGAGACGGCATGGAGGGAATTGGAGAGTATCATACTAAGTGAAATAAGCCATTCAGAGAAAGACAAGTATCGCATGATGTCACTCATAATGTGGAATTTAATTAACAAAGTAAACTAATGAACAAAATAGATCCAGAGACATGAAAGCATGGAACAGACTACCAGCTTTCAGGGGGAAGACAGGGATGGGTGTGTGGGAAGAAATCAACCAAAGAACTTATATGCATATATGCATTACCCATGGACACAAACAATAGGGTGGTGAAGGCCTGGGACAAGGGGATAGGAGTGGGCTAGAAGGGACCAATGGGGAAGGAGAAATAAAGTCTATCATCAGTTTAAGTAAGCAAAAAAAAAAAAAAAAAAAAAAAAAAAAAAAAAAAAAAAAAAAAAAAAAAAAAAAAAAAAAAAAAAAAAAAAAAAGAAAAGGAGAGAAAAATGAAATGAAAGTAAGTTATGTGTTTATCTGAGGTATGTATTTTTTACTCAAAAGCATAAAGAAAAGATTTTGTAGTGTTTATCTATTACATACAAAAATGTCTTTTTCTTTGAGAAATTCAGATCATATTATACCACAATGTTATTCCCTATTTTTATGGGCTTTTGTTTGTTTGTTTGTTTGTGTTTTGAAGTCATTTCTAATGGCTGGAACCCTCCATTGCCTAGAGGTGCCCCCAGGTAAGTTATGTAGGCACTTTATTTTATTATTTTTTAAATGCTGCATTGAGCATCCTCAATGCAAATCTCTGTCTAGTTGCTGACTGTTTCCCGAAATAAACTTCTAACAGTGGACTTCTGGGCTCTGGTGCCACAACAAAATTGCTTTTTCAGAAATTCCAAGGTAGCTTATCCTGTATCCTATGCTTGGGGATTACTGAACACAGAAACCCTTAAGGTAGATCATGGATCAGTTCCCACTAGCCACCAGTATCCCTCTGCCATAAGGCTGGGTCAACATTCTTTGGTGCCCATTGACTCATGAATTGGAGCATGGAGGCACAGGGAGAGGAAACACAGCATGAGATGAGGAGACAACAGTCAGGAGCTCTGCAGTTCTGTGTAGGCTACGGTCAACTAATACCTACTTATTAATCTATATCTATATCTATATCTATATCTATATCTATATCTATATCTGTATCTGTATCTGTATCTGTATCTGAATCTGTATCTGTATCTATATCTATATCTATATCTATATCTATATCTATATCTATATCTATATCTATATCTATATCTATATCTATATCTATATCTATACCTATATCTATCTATCTATCTATCTATCTATATATATATAAAAGGCTAATAAGCAAAGTGTCCCCTTGGGAGCTCAACCAGGAGACCAACAATTCAATGGCTTGTTATGACATGTGCTGACCTCTAGAGGGCAGCGCAGAACAAAGGAAGGCCCTGGCCAGTTGGCAGGCCACGATCGTCCCTGACCCTACCCATGCACAAATTTCATGCACCGGGTCTCTAGTTATATAGAAAAGCACAAAACAAACAACTGTTAAAGGTATTTTACACCTCTTCACAAATTGACTTAAGCTGAAAGGATTGTGGCTATTCCTGGCAACTACAGTGGCACCTCGAGATATGAGTGCCCTAACACACGAGATTTTTGAGATATGAGCCGTCAAGCGAGCGAATTTTGCTTTGAAATATGAGCAACGTTTGAGATAGGAGTATCGTGCGGATCGGCCGGCTGCACATGACCCACCAGTTTACCGCGACTTGAGCGTCGCATAGTTTCCCACACCTCAAGGTTACAGAATGAATTAAACTCATATCTTGAGGTACCACTGTAAAGGCAAACAGGAGTCCTCCAAATTCAGAAACTCTTTGAACACAGAGGAGCCTATCTGGCTGGCTTTGGGTATATTTGCAGAAAGGTTTATATCCAAGAAGGTTTGCAGACCCCCGACTCTCCTTGTGCTGTCACTCCGAGACCATCCTTCTTACCTTGCTGCTGGAGCATTAGGTTCCCCATGTTCAGTTCTTTGTCATGGGAGCAAAACACAGCTGTGGCTGCCCTGTGGCTTCATCAAAAGGATGTACCAACCGCACCTTTACTTTCTGTATCTGATGCTTTCACACTCGGGGTGCTGCTGACCCAGGGGTCTTAGTGAACACCTCGCCTAGCAGCCCCCTCCTCACTTCAGGACACCCGTCTACTATCCTCCGCCCTCCCCACCCAGGGCCTAATTGTCCTAGACAATCAGGACACAGCCTATGCTCAGAGGCTACTGGGATCATCCAAACCAGCAGTCCCGAGTCTGCTCACTGCCTCACCCCTTCCCTGGAACCACAATGGCGCTGCTGTCCACAGCCCCTCTCCTCCCTCTGCCCCATGGACCCTGGTGTCCCTCACAGGCACCCTTGGAGGGGTGCAAGGAGGACCTCCGGAGCTATGAGTATAAATGCTATCTTTTCCATTCAAGTGTCCCCTGACCCATTGGTCTTATCATACCTCAAATTTTCTCTTAATATGCTATATTTTAAAACAAATGGTTTTCCAAATACACTGGCTACAACATTTTGTATTCTGCCTTTTTGGTGGTGTGGCTAGGGTCCTTTCCCATGTCACTAAAAACAATATAAAGACTAAATGAAGGGCAGACATATTGGCCGTGGTTGCTAGGGTGGGATGAACATGTGCCTCTCCTGCTGATGATTGTACATGTGAATATGGGGAGGCATGGACAGAAAAGGAAAACTGTCCCCTTAGCATTACAGTTCTTGGTAATGTGAATCTTTAGCCCCTGCTGCCTCCCTCTGCAGCAGTGTCAGTCCTGTTTTAGCAGTTGTGTGAACCTGGGAGGAAGGCCTGTGGAGTGACACTCCCACTGAGGACAGCCCAGGCAGTTCTCACATTGAGAGAATCTTCCATCCTCCCGCCAAGGAGGTGGGAATGGCTGACCTGTCAGCTGCTAGGGATAAGCTCATTGCTGGTATTTGTATAAACACAAGTTCTCTGAAAATCACACCTGTAGGCACAAACTGAGCACCAACAGGAAATGGGCACAGCTGATACCTCTCCCACATTTGGCGGGGTGAAAGTGGTTGCAGGCACAGTGATGATGTGAGGTGCGTGGTGCCCAAGCGGTCAGTGTGCAGGCACAGCTTTTGCTGGATTGCCCAGGATGCAGGTCTGTGCGCAGTGGGGGCACGTTAGACCCCAGTACTGAACCCCTCCGTGCCCGCACAGGGTCCAGTGCAGGAAGCAGGCTGGTTCTGACTCACATGTTCTGACTCTCTCTCTCTCTCTCTCTCTCACACACACACACACACACACACACACACACGCACGCGTGTGGGGGGGGCGCTATCCAGAAACTGCTGTCCAGTCACTCTTGCTCTCCCAGGAAAGCGAAGAAAATGCCCCTGCCTACCTGGTGCTCAGCTGCCTCAGGCTGCCCGTACCCCAGTGTCCCACTATGACCTGCTCAGAGCCCGGCACTGGAGCCAGGACAGCTGGAGCCTCTTGGCAGGGCCTGGCCAGGGTCTGGGGCTGGCATTGCTCCTCCTTCCCGGAAGCTGTCCCAGAGCCCGTGTGGACAGGCTGGATGAAGAGAAATGTGCACATCTTCTTGCAGGCCTGCGGAAAGCACGCCCGGCTGTTGAGTTGTACCCTGTGGCCACTGCTTCGTTAGAGTTAGTCTGGCCTGGCCTGTGTGGCCAGCGGCTGAGCTTCAACTTATGAACCAGGAGGTCACAGTTCAATTCCTGGTCAGGGCACATGCTCAGGTTGTGGGCTTGATCTCCAGCAGGCACCGGGCAGGAGGCAGCCCATCAATGATTCTCTGATCATCAATGTTTATATGTCTCTCTCCCTCTCCCTTCCTTTCTGAAATAATATATATATATATATATATATATATATATATATATTTTTTTTTTTTTTTTAAAGAATTGAGTCTGGCCTTAGCTCTCGGTCAGCTCCTGCAGATCTTGCATGTGCACATTGTCATGTTCTTGGGCAGGGCCCTGTGCCTTTCCTAGACGACAGAGACCCGGGCTGGTTCTGAACCACTTCAAGGACCTGTGCTGGGCCGTTTGGGAGCTTTGTATGTTTCTCCATTTTAACCTAATGGAAGGAATTTGGACAATACATGATGACTGCTAGATGGCTAATGCAGAATATTAACATGTAATATTCTACATATTAATAAAAATATATAAAAATAGAGGCCCCAATGCACGAAATTTGTGCAAGGGTTGGCCCTCACAGCCCCAGCTTCGTCCAAAAGGTTGTTTGGCTGTCCAGTCTAATTAGTATATTATACTTTTATTATTATAGATAGCAATGCTAATTTTACATAAAACACAAGCAAATAGCATATATATATATACACACTCTGGGTAACTAAATACACTATTTTAAAAACCATGGAATGGGATATTATTCAGTCTTAAAAGAAGGAAACTCTGACACATGCTACAACATGGATGAATTTTGAGGACACGATGCTCACTGAAATAAAGCTAGTTCATGGAAGGACAAAAACTGTGTGATTCCACTCATCTGAGGTCTCAGAGTCATCAAATTTGGGGACAGAAAATAGAATGGAAGTTGCCAAGCACAGGAAAAGGGCAGGGTGCTGCTGCCGTGGGGAGAGCTTGACTGGGAGGATGAGAATGGCCTGGAGATGGAGGGTGTGCCAGCTGCACTGTGAGCTGACTTCACACTCACTTGTGCACTGAAGTGATTAAAGTGGTACATTCATGTTACGTACATTTTATCTCAATTTTAAAATTCATAAAAATGTCAAGCGGACTAACACACATAGGACATGTATTTAAATATAGCTGTCAGACGAGGGTCACCTGCTCATGTGCCAGAACCTCCCAAGCTCTGAGCTGACAGTCAAATGGACAAGGCCAAATCATCTTTGTACAGAGGTTTTGATGAAGTGTCCTGTATTTAACACCCTTATTTAAGCTTATTTAACCTGAAATTGTTAATTTTGTGGACCCAGTGTGGCCCGCATTCTGAGAGGGCATGCGTGAGGCCACCAGCTCTGAGGCTCTAGGCTCGCCTGGCTGGCCGGAGAACAGGCTGCAGACTAACCACTGGAGGCTGCTAGAGATGACCTTAGTATTGCTTTCTAGTTTTTAATGGTTCCTTTTGAGATGGACATCCATTTTGCTTTTTAAATAAATATTTGAAAGAATCCACAAAAAAAATATACACTGAGTGGCCAGATTATTATGATCTCTGAACACATAATAATTTGACCGCCTAATATATATATGAGGACCAGTGAACTCATGCATGGGTGGGGTCCAGCCAGCCTGGCCAGGGGGGAGGAGACATGGGTGGTTGGCTGGCCTGCCTGCTGGTCAAACTCCTGGTCGATGGGACAGTTTGCATATTAGCCTTTTATTATAGTGGATATACATTGAGTGGACAGATTATTATGTGTTCAGAGATATTGTAACCTGTCTTTTTTTTTTTTTTGGACAGGAAATTGAATTTCTGATTGTTTACTCCTATAAAGTGGATACTTTTTTGTAAATTAACTGAAATCAAAGTGATAATCAAATGCCATTAGCTGTGCAAAGCTCAACCACACAATGCTTCATGCACTCTAACTCTCGAGAAAGAAGACGTTTAGCATTTCAGTTATATTTATTTCTGAGCTGAAGTCAATAGCAGTTTAGAAAGAGTGGGGTCTTACTGTAATGTGAGGGCTGTAGAGGTGGGGGCAACAGATCACCCCAGCCCACTGCGTGCCCACATTGCTCTAGCTCAGTCATGAACTCATGGGGCTGCAAGAGACAGGTGAAGGCAGTGATGTGCACGTGCTCTGTCCTCCCCCCCCCACCTCTACCCTCCACTAAGTATCTGCCTTCACAGCTCAGTCAACACCAATGAAATCTGAAAGGCAAACACTAGTATTTCAAGTGAAGCGAATAGAAAACATTCTCTGGGGAAAGAGGGCCATAATGGTGAGGGACTGTGGGACCCATAAGGAAAGGCAAAGGGATTCGTGTAGCCAAGACTGGAAAATGCTGGCGGAGTGGATGTCTGAAAGCTAGATATTAGAAAGGGCTCAGCCATAAGACAACCACCCAATACCTTCCCTCAGTTTCTTCAACATGAAATATGAATGACTTGTGCACCTCTCCCTATCAGCCTGTGTAACATGCATCACAGAACAGTCAGCCAATGTCAGCTCACCCTGTGCTTCCAGGCCTGGGTGAGAGAGAGCCCAGGACAGTGCTGGGTGAGGCCAGGCCCGTGTGAGAGAGCCTGGGACAGTACTAGGCGGGGTCAGGCCTGTATGAGAGAGAGCACCCATTGTTAGAGAGTAGAAATTTTTAAGCATGCTTCCTCCTAGTTGACTTAGCCTTGAATCCCAGCTGTACCTCACAAAATAGCCCTGCAAGGTAGAACACTGTCAGCTTTCTGAAGAACAGGATGACCCTGTAAATAACATGGTCATCAATAATATGACCTTGACATTACTTAAATTGCTTTCTCTGTAAAAACAAGATGTGGTAAATGTGCTTAAAAGTGGTCCTGCACAAAGAGGTCAGGCTGCTCTCTAGACTCCCTGTGTGGAGAAAGGGAGAGTAGTTTCCAGCTGGCTAATAAAGGCTCCCTAAATTTTAATTTGGTCTGGACTCCAGTGGTCATTCACTCGTGTTTGCTCCACAACATTTGGAGGTTCCAGTGAGATAATCAGCCTTTGACTGGTCCTATGACTGGAGCCCACCAGGATGCCTGGACTCTCTGACCCAGGGGGAGAGCTCTGAGAAATGTTCCTCAGCCCTGGAACTGGTAGAGATCAGAGACTCCACATGCTAAAATTTCCTGACTCTAATCAGAGCCACCTGGATCTGGTTCTTACCAGTAAGAAACTTATTTCTGGTTCTGTGGGCACCCATCTAGGGTCTCTGTAAGGCTGGCCGCAGTGCTACTTTCAAGACCAGATTCTGGAGCATGACGGTGCCCAGCGACCTTCAGTTGTCATTGTCTTTGTTATTCTGTGTTATTGTGGTCTAATTGTCTCTATCATTAGAATAGATCATCTATTTCATGTCCTGACTGTACTCTCCTACAATGTTTTTTGAAAAATTTTCAGGAATTCAAGCGGTGAGTGAGGGAGTAGAGGTGCGGGACAGGAAAGGGGAAATGCTGGTGTGGGAGCACCGCTGAGTGCTGGCCTTTTGGCCTCCAGTGAGTGGACCAGATTTGGGACCCGGTGGAACTGGACAGGCCTCAAAGAGGAAATGTTTAAGAGTCTGTGTGAAAGATAGTGCAAACCCCACTTTAGAGGGAAGACAGTAGAGAACTTTTAATTGCTTTTCCTTCGTTTATAACTTACTATATTAGTTTAAAATTTTGGAATTCTAGAGTTAATTTGTGAAGGCTGCCAATCCAGAGAAGTTTAAACAAAGGCTTGTTGGGTTAAGATTAGTCATAATTAACTGCTTTGTAGGCTGCCTTTTTCAGCCCTGCTAGCAAACAGAAAATCATGTGATCCCAAGAACTGCGCCTGTCTGCCCTTCCTGATAGATTTACAGTGGATCTCTGGGGGAGGAAAAGAGCTGAAAACTACTCCGGAGAAGGTGTGCGAAAGGGTATAGGTGGTGGAATTTACTCTCAGCCTCCTGAGATACAGAAGCCCTAGGCTGGGGGGACAGGGGTTGGTTGGAGATATCAGAAGTGGTGAAGGTTGAGATCTTCTGGGGCCTTGGAGTAAAGAAGGATAATCTGGAAGAGAGAGCAGCTGTTCCTTAAGTGTAAAAAGCCTGGTTATACAGGATCTCAGACTGCTTGCCTTATTTCCCCTGCTAAGGACAGAGTAAATGGTTAATGCAGAAAAGGGAGGGTGTCAGTGGGGAGAGGAGGGAGAGATAAGTTTTTGTTGATTTTTACTTATCTGAATTATGCTAGACTCAAGGATTTCTGCAAAACACAGTGGACCAGTGGTTCTCATGCCGCAACCCTTTAATACAGTTCTTTATGTTGTGGTGATCCCCAACCATAAAATTATTTTTGTCGCTACTTCATAACTGTAATTTGCTACTGTTATGAATCTTAATGTAAATATATGTGTTTTCTGATGGTCTTAGGAGACCCTGCTAGCTGTTCGAGACCCACAGGTTGAGAACCACTGCTGAGTGGACCTTCCTCTGCCCTGTTTTCTTCTTTTTAACCCTTCCAATACACATAAAGAAAATCTCATTGTCCAAGCCTGGCAGGGTGGGGTTACTGGGTACTTCTTGGGTAGTGGTGGAATATTCAGCAAAGGAACTTAAGATATAATATCTTTAATGTTACAACTAGTTTAAGTTTTGAAATCTCTCTCTCAAAAAAAAATACTTTTATCTTATTTTAGTCTTATCACAGAAGGTCTTAAGACATAAATGTTAATCTAAGAAATCCTGGCTGTTTACTTCTTAGGAACCATTAAAAGATTGAGGTTTCAAAGAATAAGGAATACTGAGTAGAAGGTCTGGTTATGCATTTTTAAAGGACATAGAAAGGTATCAAGGCTAATTTGGAAGTATAAAATTTATAAAGGTTGTGTATGTAATAATAAGAAGAGAAGTATTGTAAGAAAATCAACTAATACAAGTCAGTAAGCCAGAAAGAGTAAATAAAATAATTTACATTCTGTCTCCCTAAACAGAGAGTGAATAGTTATGCCAAAGTACTTAGAGAAGGAATGATAAAAGAAATCTAACAGTTATTGTTTGTTCAGAAATATTACTTTGGAAAGTCCATAAAAAGGACTGGCAAGGAAAATTCTATCTTAAAGTAGGTCAGTATATTTTTCTCCTTATACAATTCCTCCAAAGTTTGCAATGCTTAATAAATAAAGCATGGCAATACATTTCTTTGTATAAATTCAATAAGACTGGTTTCCAATAGTGGTTTTATTAACCAGAAACTTTGACTGGAATGTCATGTTTTAAAGAGCCCTGCCTGAACTCTGAAGACTCGAAGCCAATGAGTGCCATGGAGAAAGTCTGGTATCCTGCTTGGTAGCCCTGAAAATAGCTGGTGCTGGAGCATCAGGCCCATACCCTACCACCACTGGCAATTGTTCAGAGTACAAGGGGAGCAATAAGGGTGCCTCTGCATCCCTGTGGGACTCCCACACACTCTGAACCATGATGAGTAGGAGGGCTGAGATGGGCTTTGAAGCCTAGGGCATGGGCCCGGGTAGAGCCACTACAAGTGAGAACTTCACCTAACTCAGCAGATACTACAAGCAGGCCTGATGGCAGCTGGATGGCTTGGCTTCCTGGCTCTATAGGGCACATTAAAATTCAATCATGAAGTTCCAGCAAAAGTAGTCAGTTACCATTCTTGTTATATTTATGCAAACAATCAGGACAAATTAAATACAATAGATATATTAGTCTTGATTTGGCTCTTTTGATAAACATGGGGGTAATTTTGAGGAGAATAGTTCTATTTCAATAGAAGTTATTAAAGCTGAAAGGTTTTCTTTCCCTTCCACCAGACCATTTGTTACAGTTTGTCTCCACCAGGTCACAGCCCACCTCTTTCTGTGCCCAGACCTCATTGTCCCTCTGACAGACAGCAAGGATCTCTTGGCTCTGAGAGAAACCTCTGACCCGCCTCAGCAAGAAGTAGCTAGAAGAGCCCACCAACGTCCATTTTCCCTAAAAGAATTCAGAGCCAGGATCCTTGAGGTAATATATTAGGCAGTTAGACAGATATGAGCAGAGCAAGGACAAGGGGCCAACTAGCACTACCAGATGTAATTAAGTCTTTCCTTCTCTACCTATGTGAGACAAGGGGACTCCCCAGAAGCAAGAGGGAATGAGGCAGCCCAGGAGGCTACCCTAAAACCAGTGGGGCCTCTACAAATTCTAGTGTCTTCCAAACCCTGATGTATCCATCTCATCAGCTTACATGGAAACCCAATCTAGAAAAGCTAAAATCTATAGCCAATCTTTACTCAAGTTCTTAAAGGCTTTACAGTCCACCCAGAAAGCAGTCCATAAGCATGTCCAAGGTACTCTGCCTATACCAACTTCTGACCTAGTCCATCCTTCCACCCTAGTGACTCTGGTTGGGTAAAGATATTTGCCACACAAGGACTGACTCCTACCTGGAAAGGATCACCTCCACAGCAGTCAAGATCAACAGGATTTCGATGTGGCTTCATCATATCTGGCTTAAGACAGTCCAGGCAAAATAGAGACCAGGACTCTTTGGACCCTCTAAAGATTAACCCTGGCCCTCATCTTATAAACAGCCCAATGATTTTATTCAGCAGAGAATTAATTCTATCAAGCTTATAGTCCTCAAGGGTCAATAAAACTTCCTCGCGAACAATGACCCAAAAGAAACAATGATTTGGCCGAAACCGGTTTGGTTCAGTGGATAGAGTATCAGTCTGCGGGCTGAAAGGCCCCAGGTTTGATTCTGGTCAAGGGCATGTACCTTGGTCACGGGCACAGCCCCAGTAGGGGACATGCAAGAGGCAGCTGATTTATGTCTCTCTCTCATCAATGTTTCTAACTCTCTATCCCTCTCCCTTCCTCTGTACAAAATCAATAATATATATATATATATTTTTTTTAAAAAGAAACAATGATTTGATTCTCCCGTAAAAACCAATGGGGAATGTGAGAGAGTAGAAATTTTTTAGCATGCTTCCTCCTAATCGACTTAGCCTTGTATCCCAGCTGCACCTCACAAAATAGCCTTGCAAGATAGAACACTGTCAGCTTTCTGAAGAACAGGATGACCCTGTAAATAATATGGTCATCAATAATACGATCCTGACATTACTTAAGAAAAACTGTTTTGTTTTAAATTGCTTGCTCTGCAAAAACAAGATGTGGTGAATGTGCTTAAAAGTGGTCCTGCACAAAGGGTAGGGTTGCTCTCTAGACTCCCTGCATGGAGAAAGGCAGAGCAGTTACCAGCTGGCTAATAAAGGCTCCTTAAATTTAACTTGGTCTGGATTCCAGTGGTCATTCACTTGCTTTTACTCCACAACACCCAGGACAGTGCTCTACGGGGCCAGGCCTAGATGAGAGAAAACCAGGACAGTGCTGGGCGGGTCGAGGCCTGGATGTGAGAGTGAGCCCAGGTCAGTGCTGAGCGGGGCCAGGCCTGGATGTGAGAGGCCAGAACAGTGTTTGGCGGGGCCAAGACTGGATTAGTGAGAAAGTCCAGGACAGTACTCTCTGAGGCCTGGGTAGGAGAGAGTGCCGGAAAAGTCATTCCACAGAACATCCCAGACCTGCTATGAACAGGGTTCTAAGAGGGAAATTAACACTTAAAAGGTGAAATTTTTTAAAGGTTCTATTTCTTGAATACATTGAGGATTAGAAATGCTAGGGCAGAAGGCTTACTTAGAGTGTTTAGCTAAAAGGTAAAGTATGTCAGAAGTAACCAGAAACCACCTTTGACTCTTCAGGGCACCAAGTTCCCGAAGGGGTAGTCAAGGAGCAACATACGCATGTGCAGGAGAGAAACTGAGAAATAGATCAGTTAAAATTTGGTAAAATAATAACAAAAATTTAAGGGATGGCCATGGGAATTTTTCTGGTGCTGGGAGGAACCCCAAATATGGAGGCGTGAGCTCTGGAACTCAATAGGCTAGGCACTACTAGGTGAGTGGACACCCTCCCTTTATCTAGTGAATTTTATTAAAAACAACAACAACAAAAAACTACAGAGAGGACAAAGAATTAAAAGAATTTTAATAAAATGAAGTTTACATTTGTACATCTTGTGTATTTGGGACCCAACCAGGGACAAAGGATAGAGTTGCAAGGACAATGGTTTCCTTAGGAGAGCAAGCAAAAGGCAAGGGCTACCCCAGCTGTGTGACAGGCATCGCTCCATGGTGTGACCGAGGTCCTTCCCTCTATCCCTGTTCCTGGGGCTGAACCAGGCTCGTGCCCTACAGCTTTCACACCCTCTGTTAGTTCTCAACAGACAACAGCAGATCCACAGGCCATAAAATTAAACAGTCTTGCCCACAGAACATAAAATGACAACTGAGTTTGGTTCATGCTGTTTTAACTAGAATGGTTACACAGAACCTAGAGGGAAAAGGGGCTGAATCATGCTTCTAATTGCTCTATTCAACAGCACGGTCACAAAGCAGCAGACCTGTAGAAAGAATATGTATTTCTTTGCAAAATATGATTTGAGAAAAGAGCATTGTGAGAATTCGAGAAAGATTAGAGAACAGTTTTGAACAAAGGAGACAATTCTGCAGTGTCACAGAATTCTGCCTGTCTTCAAGGATTTAGGAGAGCTGGAAAACTGTTCAACTTCAATTCCCATTATTCTAAAGGAAAACAAACATTTCAAAGTATTGATCAATGTTCAGAGAAAAAAAGAGACTGACTAGAGCCTGAAGTTAGCAATGAGCAATCACAAGACTTTTTGAAGATTTTACCCATTCTGAGTAGAGAAACAATGCTTTGCAAAGTGCATATTGCATAGACTAGTCACCTGTTTTTTGAGGAGTAAATCCAAGCACACAAGTTGTGATATGCACAGTAATAATGGTGATTCTGCAAGCCATCTGCAGGGTAACTCCTGGCTCGGCTGGGTCCACCCCGAGTAACCACACATGGCTGCGCTGCAGATAGAATTCCTTCATTCTCTCTTCTTGAGCTCACTGAGACTTAGGAAAGAATCTGTGGATGCTGTTGCCTTCTTGGCCCAAGAGAAATCACAAAGAAAAAGGAACGCTGACCATTCCTAGTACAGAAGGTTTTTAAAGATTGGAGTGGGCTCTTCATCCCCCTCCGTAAGGCTGAGGCTTCAGGAGGGTGTATTCCAGGGCTCTCTCCTCATCGACGCTGATGCTTGCTTATAAGCCTTGCATTGGGGTACAGAGTCTTTATTTTTCATTCATAACAAAATCAATCACCAAAACGAAGTTTTCTGAGGGCAGTACAGGAACTACAGAACGCACCTGCAGTCTGGGAATGACGGGCATTCGTTTCCCTGTGACCAGGAAACAGAGCGGCATGTGAAGTGCTGGAGGTAAGGCGGCCGGCTGGGCCTCCTTTCAGGGGGTGGCATCACCTGCAGGAAAGGTGACCACTTCACCGTGTGCAAGCCCGTTCAGCTGAGAGTGAGGGGAGGCCAGCCTCTCCTGAAAATATACTTCGTTTGTGCTCATTGTTTCCCTTTTAATTTCCCAGATATTCAATAGGAGGTACATTTTAACAAGAAAAAAACCTCCCTAACAAATATGACAGATGATTTCCTAAATAAGAGCAATATTACGAAGATAATATAACTTCAAATAAGAAATGTTTAGTCAAGCACATTGACCGTGGAGTTTCAGACCAGCAGATGCCGGCAGTGAGGGGCACACCCATGGGCCCTGTCCCCACAGTTCCCCGTCTCCACCATCGTCCCAACAGGCAGGCAGCCTCTCTCGGCCTTCATCAGTTTCATAGTGGTGTTCACTTGCTAGAAGCCAGAAGCAAACCATTCACCCAAAGGGAACACTCTCAGGGTGGGGAGCTGGATGAAAAACAAGAGGGAATGGACACACTTCCCAGGCCAGCCAATGCCAAAGGCAAGAACAGAGCCCCCAAGGTCATCGGGAAGCAGCCGCTGTGCCATGGATGGAGCACACACCACACAGGAGGACAAGTGCGATGGGAAACCTACTGGTACAGAACTCTGCCCTGGCCACTCATTGGGCTGGAGAGGTGTCACCTGTGTGCCATCCTAAAGGAAATGCCTCAGGGGCAAGTGTGTGCCTAAAGGTGGGTGTGGGCACCAGTCCTGGGAGTGCACCGGGAAGGCTCACTTTTCCATTTTGGGTTTTCTGTGTACATTCATGCCGATTGGTCAGCAGGAAAGAGTCCTTGTTTCACATTGACCACGTCTCCTGGGCACCAAGATGTCACCTCTGTCTTGGCTGGTGGCCTAGCGCCACCGCTCTCTGCTCCTTGCATTGGTGTGCAAAGAACTGGAGGTCCCCCGGGCACCCAGGTGGCCCCTTCAAGTCCGAGCGCCAGGGCGGGGGGCGCTGAGGTTCATGTGTCTGATGGCAGCACAGTGGGTGTGGACGAGGTCACCGGTTGGGTATCTAACAAACACAGGCTCACAGAAGGGACGGTGGCACACCTGGCACAGCTGTTTGTCTGAGAGCTGAAATGAGCTCCTTTTCACCTTCATCTGAGGAAATAAAGACAGGGTGCTCACATGTTGCTGTGCAGTTTCTCACAAACGCCTTCCCCAGGGATCCCTGTTATTGATGAGCATTGCTTTAATATCAACTTCCTGAGATAAAATATTACAAGAGAAAATAAACCAACAGCCTTAGTTACTGGAGAAGCAGAGCTTCAAAACCACTTTCTTATTTTACAGACATCACTGGTGCTTGTCTGTCAGAGGCGTTTCTACTGAGACGGCCCCTTGGACGCTCTGTGAGCTCGGGTGCACTCCAGCAAGGCCTGCTTACCATGGGTGCTCTTAGAGCTGAATGAGGCCAAACCACCTTTACTCCCAGGCTTCTCACTGACAAACAAGCTGAGGAAAGTGCAAACAAGGCACCTGGTCAAAGTCATAGGACTGCTTAGCGACACATTCCTGACGTCTTAGGATACATTTTCTTTCCTAAGGTACTAACAAGCCCGAGCTATGACTCCATCACCAGTTAAGAGCCACAATTCCCAGCGGCTGACACAACAGCCTGTTGGAGGGACTGAGCAGCAAGTTGATGAGTTCACCTTAGACACATTAGCGTCATTAGTCATCCAACATTTATTCAACGCCCTCAGGATGCCTGGCTTGGCTCTAGGAGTACTGAGATCATAAGTGACTGAGATCATTTCCTGCTCTCAAGAAACCCAAGCAATCATGAAAGGTGTGCTCAGAGTAGTTAACCTGCTTATGGGTGTGAAGGTTCCACCAGGGGCACCACCTGGCTGGGTTTCCTGGAGGTGGTCCCCAGATACGAAGGGACAGGTGAGATCACCCCAGCAGAGAGAACGGCAGGAACAAAGGCCATACATGTGGACAGTGTGTCACCCTGAGAGGTACCACATGTCCTGGTGAGCCATGACGGGCCAAAGAGGTGAGACAGAATCTTCCAGACATCAACCTCTCCCGTGGGGAGCCAATGATGTTTCCAGGGGGAAAGATCGGCTCCTGCTCCGGGAGACTGCTCCTCCCACGGAGAGGTCTCCAGAGGGAGGGCAGCTGGGGGGCTGTTGCAGACTGAATCGTGCTCCCCAATTCATACATTGGAGCCCTAATTCCTAATGTGATGGTATTTGGAGGTGTGGCCTGTGGCAGGTGCTAAGGTCAGATGAGGCCATGGTGGGAGCCCAAAATGGGAGTAAGGCCTTCAGAAGAGGAGAGGCTAGGACTGGCTCTGCTGTGTGAGGACACAGGGAGGGCCAGGGAGTCCGCACCAGGCAGGGAATCTGCCGGCCACGCATCTTCATCTCCCAGCCCCTGTAACATGAGAAGCAAGTGCCTACAGTCTAACCCGAGGCGGGGCATTTGCGAGGGCAGCCTGAGCTAAGTGACAGGGACTAGGATGCTGTGCTCGTGCCTCAGTTTCCCCTCCTTTGAATCAGAGATAATAGTAGTACTGCATTCAAATGATGCCAAGTGCAGAAAAGCGCCGAACGCACCACATGCATCTGCCTTCCTGACCATCGTCTTGGGAAAGGGAGAAAGCACGTACCACGGGACACGGCCGCTCCTGCTGTGCACAGGCCTCTCCAAATGTAACATAGACTAATGCTGCAGAGAAAACACTGACAGAGAATGTTCCCCAGGCAAAATGCATGTCACATAGAGCACTCACAACAGGAGCACCTGGCTCTCACCTGGTCGTGCTTATAGATCAGGTTCTCCGACGTGGCCAGTCCGAGTGCCACCTGCGCAGTCTTTCTGGCGTGGGTGCTGTCCCGCATGGCGCCCATCAGGAACGGGCAAAGCAGCTGCACCGACCAGGTGCCGGGCAGCAGCTGCAGAACCTGGGCAGCATCAAACTCTGTAGCGTGGCGGTTCAGGAGGTCCACCGCAGCCATGGCCAGCTCCGTGGAGAAGGGGGCGGAGGCGGAGGTGGGAGGGCTGGGGCCAGGGTCCAGGTACAGGGCCAGCAGCGTGTGGAAGAGCCGCCGCCGATAGGCCGGCTCCCTGCCCAGGGAGCACCAGGCGCAATAGTCCTCGGCCGCAGAAAAGTCTCCCAGCTCGAGTGCCAGGGTGCGCAGGGCCTGCTCGTGCTCCTCCAGCTTCCCGTGAAGGATGGCCCTCTCCATGGGCAGGTCAGCGCCCCGCAGTCTCTCTGTGGGCAGAACCACGGGTCAGAACAGCTGAGGCCAAGCTGGTGCCTGGGCGCTCCTACACCCCACCCCAGATCATGTGGAGCAGAGTCTGTGCCCACTCTTTGCCTCTGGTGTCGCTAACGCTAAAGACACGTGCTACCTCTCTCTAAGGATAGGCAGGTTGCAGAGTACACCTTTGGCTCATTAGATGAACGAAACACATGACCCTGGTCTCAGAAAGCTGGGGACCTGTGTGCCAGCACAGGGCCTCCAACCAGCTCTCAGGACCCCCTTTCCAGAGAGGCCCTCTTGACTCACGCAGAAAAGCATCACAGATAATGCCACCTCTTGCCATACAGTCAGCCAAACCTCTTTACTCTAATTTAAACTGTATTCCATGCAAAGGCATATGGGTTCACATTGGTAAAATCTATGTCTACATAGGCCTAAAGTAAGCATGTCAAACTTGTAGCTCGCAGGCCGCATGCAGCCCAGCCAATGTAATGGTATATAAGAAATGTTTTAATAAAAATTTCGTAACTTAATTTTTACAATATCCTATTACACATAATTAGTAACAAACTACAACATTTGCTAGTGACTGATGACTATAATCGTGTTGCATTTATTTCCCTCACATGCCTTATGCGAAGGCGCCCCATTTCTCTCCACTAATACTGGCAGCGGTTATTTCAGCAGCCGATGGACACATCGTTAGTCTTGTACTGACTTGTTTGGTGTGCTCCAAAGGAAATATTTCGCTTTCAGAGAACAAGAAAAATAGGTTTATTTACGTTACGCTTATTAATTTGTGTAGTTATTCAGTGTATGGTAAATTAATGTGCAAGAAAAAATATTAATTTTTATTAAAATATTCTATTATTTTGTTAACGATGACTCATTTGATTCAGCCTTTGTATTTAGCATGTCTCCATCAAAATAAACCTACGTTTCTATGAAAATTGAAGTTTCTGTTTTTTGCAGCCCATATACACTTAAACCTTGTTTATTTGGTCCAGGTTAGCCTTTGAGTTTGACATGCTTGAGCTAAAGATTTTCCTGTTTGTTTCACATGTAAATGTCCAGGTTATAAGCAAATGGCACCAACAGGGGAACAGCAGCTGGCCAGTTGCCGTTGGTGGGCCGCATCTCATCAGTGGCTCCCTTTGCTGCCCACTCCCTGCCAATCAGGACGATAACGTAAGGTCTCTCCCACTGTGCAGGGATGTTCCGAGGACCACCTTTCCAGGGACAAGATTTACTCCAATTACAGGCCTTTTGCATTTGAAGTTTGGCTACATCCAGGCCTGATGCACATAGTGGACGCCACCAGTCCAGTAGCAAAGGGCTGGCTCAGCACAGGCCACCTATTGCACCAGACACAAGCTGCACAGGCACCACCATCCTCACAGCCCTGGACACATCATTCCTAAGCGGACCCACTCATCAAAGACAGGGAGAGGCACAGAGATGGTGACAAAAGGTCTGGAGGTGACCTACACCTTGACATCTGCCATTTCATTCATGCTTGACTCTTGCCCCGATGGGTGGGCTTGGCAGGAACTGCTATACCACGTTCCCCAGTGACCCCCCGAGTCACCTGACTCACAGGGGGCGGCGGTCATCTGAGTTGCAGTGCTGTTCCAGTCCTGGGGACACTCACTTCCTGCCAGCTCCCAGGCTTACCTTTTATGACTGACAAAATAGGACAGCCTCTGGGCGGCTCCCTGGCCCATCCACTCAAGGCCTGGCCTGCTACACCTGGGCCCTCACCTGACCTTCAGTTACGAGGACAAGAATACAGCCACACCACTCTCTATCCTCCATGCATGTCTGGCACTACGCATGCTCCAAAAAGGTGACTGAATAAAACACTCATCAACAAACAATGAGTAGCATGAAATTTTTATGAAGGGATCGATCGGTACAGCATAAAGGAGGACATAAGTCGGGGGGGGAGGGGCAGTAAAAATGCTGAACAAGCATGACAGCACAGGCACTGACCAATCATAATGGGCGGTGGCTGTGAGAGACCGGTTGAACGTCAAGTGTGGGCTGGGGCTAGTGTTGGCCTCCACACAAAACCTTGAGCCCATGCCTGCTCGGAATGCCTGCTGTGGGGCTGACGATCTGGGCCTGCTGGGCACCTGCTCTGAGCTTCACATTCCTCTGCCATAAAGGTCAGTAAATAAGTGTCACTGCATGCTGAGCATTGTGACCTATGCCTGGGACACACACAGTCAATCCCCAATATGGCAGATTCTATATGTGCCTCCTCACCAGCATCTATTTGTAACTCCAAAATCAATACTTGCAGTGCTTCTGAGGCATCTATAGCCCTGCCCAGCGTGGCCAAACAGGTGAGTCAGCAACAGGTCAAGCAAAGCGATACTCGGCCCTCACTGGACACACACATGTGCTTATCATGGTCCACTCAGGGTCCTAGTGGAGCACTGCTATGCTTCTCTTGGTGGTGTCAGTATTTAAAACAGCCCAAGCACATTGCTGCATGCATCTACGCTGGGAGCACAGGAAGGCGGGTGCCTCATAGGAGCCTCGGGGAGGCTGGCTCAAAGTGCTGCTGCTGTGAGACAGTGTTCACGAATCAGCTGATATTACATAAGGGTCTTTAAACAGAGATGCTCATAAAACACAGCTGTGCACGAACCAGCCGAGGGAAAGCTAGGGATCAGAGTACGCAGTTAGCTGGCCCGGGTCTCGGGAGCGTGGTGGGGTCCTCACTAATTGTCTGTGGAGACTATAGAGCATGGCCTTAGGACTCATGAGCCTCGCCTGCAGGGAAAGGGCTGCTGCCCACTGGGCAGGGAGGTCTGGGAGCTGCGCCCCCTCCAGCAGGGCTGGCTTTGTGCCTTAAAGGCTCAAGGAATCACCCATGGAATCACAGGAGTGATGCCAAAGCCTTCCCCTGCTCCTGCCATCCGCAGGTTATCATGGACACCATGCTCCTCCTCACCCATCAGGAAGTGAACTCGGTACAAGTCAGACTTCTGCAGCAGGTGTCGCAGCTTCGCCTGGGTCTCCATCACCTCAGCCCCCGAGCCGATGGTGCCGGGCGTCCGCTGCAGCACTGCGTCCAGGTAGAGGAGGGCCAGGCGTGTATGGTACTCTTCCCTCTGCAGGAAAGAGGCCAAGCAAACGCATGTTTGCAAGGGGGAGACTGGGTGCCTGGCTGCAGTGCCGAGAGGATCTGGTGGATTCATAAGGACAACCCGCAACACAATGGCTGGTCAAAAGCTTCTCAGAAACCACAACACAGAGAAGGTGAATTTAAATTCTATGGGGGCCATAGTTGGTTTGGCTTGGTGGATAGAGCTTTGGCCTGTGGACAGAAAAGTCCCAGGTTTGATTCCAGTCGGGAGCACATGCTCAGGTTGCTGGCTCAATCCCCAGTGAGGGGTGTGCAGGAGGCAGCCAATCAGTGATTCTCTCTCATTGATGTTTCTATCTCTCCCTCTCTCTTTCTCTCTGAAATCAATACAAAATATAAGTAAATATAAAACTTACGGGGAGGAATCCAAGATGGCGGCATAGGTAAACACCTACACACCTGCCACGCACAACAATTTCAAAACTACAACTAAAAGACAGAACGGACATTATCCAGAACCATAGGAAAGCTGGCTGAGTGGAAATTCTATAACTAGAAGGAAAGAGAGGGGCTCACAGAGACCCAGAGGAGCTGCAAAAAGCTGAGGTACAAAGACACGTGCGTAGAGAGAGCGGGTGCTGGAGTACCTGGCTGGCTTTCTCTGGTGGGAGGGAGATGGAGACTCTCAACAGCTTTGAACCCCTTATCCTATGACACTAAACCCCAGGCCCAGCCGAAATTCATATGGGGGGAGTTGGGGTTGTGAAAAGGGAGAAGTGCATGTAAATTTAGGGGAGTTGCAAAAGATCAGAAGTCTGGTGGCACGCATGGCACTGCATGCAGAGGATAGACTGCTGATTGTGCCGCTGGCTTTCACGAGTGGGCGGGAGACAGACCCTCCCATCACTTCTAACTCCACTGAACCCCGATTTCGGGCGAAACCCTGGGGACCCAGATTCATATGGTCCTGGAGCGCAGGGGAGCCAGAGGGGCAGCAGTCTAGAGGCATTGCAAGAGAGCGCGCGCGCACAGGGACCGCTCCAGCGATTAACCAGTCACGTGAGACTCATGGGCCGTGGAGGGCGGGGGCCAACTAGAAGGCAAGGCGGTCCCTTAAGTCCTGAGACTCCACCCACCCAAGCTCAAGAGAGGCTTTTGTGGTTCTGTAAGTCTGGTATCATAAGGCTGAATCCAACACAGAAGTTCTCCCGGCATAGTGAAAATGCAGAGAGAAGAGAAGGGATCACAAACAAAAGAAATGGAGAAAAACAAACACTGGATATAGAGTTCAAAACCACGCTTATAAGGTTTTTTAAGAATATCCTAGAAAAGTTGGATAAAGTTAGCGAGACCCAAGAGAAGATAAAAAAGAACCAACTAGAGATGAAAAAGAACCAACTAGAAATTGAACATACTCTGACTGAAATAAAAAATATTATACAGAGACCTAAAAGCAGACTAGAGGAAGGCAAGAATCAAGTCAAAAATTTAAAATATAAAGAATCAGAAAACACTCAACTGGAAGAGCAAGAAGAAAAAAGAATCCAAAAATGTGAAGATAATGTAAGGAGCCTCTGGGACAGCTTCAAGTGTACCAACATCAGAATTGTGGGGCTGCCAGAAGAGAGAAAGCAAGATACTCAAAACCTATTTAAAGAAATAATGACTGAAAACTTCCCACATCTGGTAAAAGAAATAGACTTACAAGTCCAGAAAGCACACAGAACCCCATATAAAAGGAATCCAAAGAGGACTACACCAAGACACGTCATCATTAAAATACCAAGAGCAAAAGACAAAGAGAGACTATTAAAAGCAGCAAGAGAAAAACAGTTCATTACCTACAAGGGAGCACCCATAGGACTGTCAGCTGATTTCTCAACAGAAACTATGCAGGCCAGACGGAGTGGCAAGAAATATTCAACATGATGAATAGTAAGAACTTACAACCCAGAATACGCTACCCAGCAAAGCTATCATTCAAAATTGAAGGGCAGATAAAGAGCTTCACAGAGAAGAAAAAGCTAAAGGAGTTCATCAACTCCAAACCAGTATTATATGAAATGCTGAAAGGTACTCTTTTAGAAGAGGAAAAAGAAAAAGGTAAAAGATAAAAAATTATGAACAACAAATACATATCTATGAACAAGTAAATCTAAAAATTAAGTGAATTAAAAATTTGATCAACAGAATAAACTGGTGAATATAATAGAATCAGGAGCACAGAAAGGGAGTGGACTGATAGTTCTCAGGGGGAATGGGGTGAGGGATATACAGGGAGAGACTGGACAAAAATCATATACCTATGGATGAGGTCAACGGGAGGGAGGTAAAGGTAGAGGGAGGGGTGGGAGCCAGATGGAGGGGAGCTATGGAGGGGTAAAAAGAGAAACAAATGTAATAATCTGAATAATAAAGATTTAATTAAAAAAAAACTTACAGGGAAACTATAAAAGAGCTACTTCTCATTTTGAGAAGTAAAGGCAACAGGATATAAATATTCTCCAAAGAGATACAGCTTCGCTCATTTCCTTTAAGAAAATTAACAAGGAAGGACTAGAGAAGAAAAGTACGAGCTGGTGAACATGAGATGAGGGTAAAAAGTGACTTACTCCTCCCATCTCTCTCACAACCGCCAGCTCCCTGCAGACCAACAGCAGCACAGCTGGCAGCCAGGATACAGAAAGCGTTACACGAGGGCCACCTGCCACCAGCCTTAGCGACGAATTCCGTCGCTTAGAGCAGGATGCTGCCACCTGCACACCTGACCTCCTTCGAGAGCTTACCTGCAGGTTCCTGTCCATCACCAGGTGCTCCAGGTACCGGACAAGGGCGTGGGGGTATTTCTTAAGGCGACTGAGCACATGGTCTGGATTGAAACTGTCCTGCTGCTCCTCCAAAGGTCTCTTGGTGAAAACCTGGACTCCAACCTGAGGGAAGAGTGCACCTGAGGGCCAGCTTTGCACAGGTCCTGATCACCGTGTCCCATGCACCAGTCTGCGCTCTGGGGGCAAGGCACAGGAAGCTGGCAAATGGAGCAGAGGCTGCTGGGCTCTGCCCTCCTCAAAGCCTGGCAATTCCCTTTAAAGGGCCAGAAGTTAAAGAATGAAGCATTTACTAGAAACAGCCCATAAAGTGGAACTTTGTAATGTTAAGATCATCCCCAAACCAGGACAGTCACTGGCTGACTAGAACTTGGAAGGAATGAAGTGCTGCCCACCCAGTAACCCATTCCCTCGATGCTGACTCCACTTGGTGGAGGGCCTAGTTTCCAAACTGCCTTGGCCTGTCTCCCGGGGCCCACCGTACAATGCTGTGCTCTGAGGATGTGCTGACAGGCACACAGAGACACAAACCCAGCCTGCACCTGCCCTAGGCTCTGTATGCACTCTTACGCACATGCTCGCACACCACAAATTCCATCGGTGGAACAGCGCAGCTCAGCTCTGCCCACTGTAGTGCCTCAGGGATGTTCATGGCTCCTATCCTTAGGTGCCCGCTGGGGGCTATCTCCTTGTTTAAAAGAGGTGACCTGTGTCAGGGACCGGTGCAGGGTCAGGGGCAGAGCACCCAGAGCCCAAGTGCCATGACCACCTCTTAGCCACAGGAAAGTCCCCAGCTGAAATGGCCCTAGACTATCAGCAGGCATGAGCACATTGGCATGTGGTTCTACGTGTGCCCGCGGTAAAGTGCAGATGGTGTAAAATGTACACGGAGCACACAGGCTGACTCTCCAGTCGTGACAGCACCAGGGAGGACATGGGCCAGTTCACATTGCAAAAGGGCAGAAATCTACAACTGCGGCCAAGGCCCTGCATCGGAAAGCTACCGCTGTGTCTCCAAAGGAGCGAGGCCACACAGATGTTCTCAACAGCGAGAAATGAATGCTATTGTTTTCCCGGGTGTCTTTGGGTCTGTCCTCGGGGTTCTGGCCCTGTCCCGAGCCTGCCATTCCCTCTGGGGCCAACAGGTGCTCTCTCACTGACGTCCTTTCTCAGCCTCCGAGATGGGCCAGTCCTGCTCATGGCTGCCCTCCTTCCTCCAGACCCACGAACCCCCATCACGGTGGTGAGAGCAGAGACAGGGCAGCAGTTTGCCTGGCATGGCGCAGGCCAGGCACCCAGCCTGCAGAGCGGCCATCAGATCCTACTCCCGTCCACAGACCACATGGCCACCAGCCTCAGTTAGGTGGGGTTTTCCAGAAGATGCTAAGGAGGCTGGCTACGCTGCCGCGTCTTCTAAAGTGGCCCGCCCCAGATAGGGTCCTGAATGATGCATCTCCAAAGCATTGAATCACTGGAATGTGTGTCACTGGAATGGCCCTTCTGAAGAGGGAGCAAGGGAAGTGGACACAGCTCAAAGCTTAGGAGTAAAAAGAGAAACAAATGTAATAATCTGAATAATAAAGATTTAATTAAAAAAAACTTACAGGGAAACTATAAAAGAGCTACTTCTCATTTTGAGAAGTAAAGGCCACAGGATATAAATATTCTCCAAAGAGATGCAGCTTCTCTCATTTCCAAAGCATAGCTTGCTTACCATCTACATCAAGGTTTTGTCTGTTTTTACTGCCCCTGCCCCCTTGCCACCCCCCAAATGCATTTACATAGCACAAACCTCCTCACTTTTCTGTAAGGCCCAGTCGACGTACTTCCACACCAGCTTGGGGTCTGGGCTGTGGATGAGGAAATCCACCACATAGTGGTACAGGTCTGCGTGTGTGGAGTCGTCAATTTCCCCGTTCACTATGTTCACCCACAACTGGCAGGAGCAACAACAAGAAGAAACACAAGCTTATGTACTTGCTAGAACCAGCCGAGAAAAGGCACATCCTCACTTACTTAGTCTTTTAATACTGAAAAGCAGTCAGACAAATTTTAAGTGCTTAAATCAAATTTAACTTTTTCTCAGGGAATAAGGAAGTGTAGAAGACATGGCACAGGAAACCAAGAAAATCTGTCCTTTACTCCCTCTTTAGCAACATCAGTGACACAGGTATGGGAGGTGTGGGTGTGTCTACCATGTTTCTGCACAAAAGCAACTCGGTCGCTGACAGCTCAGCATGGAAGCCACCCATGATGCTGGCCAACCTGTCTCCACCTTCTTCACAGGAACTCCTCACTTACAGTCTTTTTCCTATTGTGACAGACACTGTCCTTTTTAATGTCCTGATTCTGTCCCCTCGCATCCAACAGACTTTGCACAAGGGCTCGGCACAGACTAATAACAAAAGGCCTCTACCATTTCTTATAGAACTTCTTGCCATAAAGAGAAGCTTACCTTGGAAATCAGCAAAGGCAGTGGCAGGGCAGTGGGGACGATGCCCGCCTGCTGCTGCGCTGCCAGAGGTGCCTCAGCAGGAAGCCGCAGAATCGGGCAGGCAGCAGCGCTGAGCCCCGTAGTTGGCACGCCAACATATTTCATGGCACTAGTTTCTTCAACACTAAATGCCCTAAACCCATGTTTGGCAAACCGCGGCTCATGAGCCACATGTGGCTCTTTGGTCTCTTGAGTGTGGCTCTTCCACAAAATACCACTGCCTGGGCAAGCCTAATTTGAAGAAGTGGCATTAGAAGAAGTTTAAGTTTAAAAAATTTGGCTCTCAGAAGAAATTTCAATGGTTGTACTGTTGATATTTGGCTCTGTTGACTAATGAGTTTGCCGACCACTGCCCTAAACCAAATAATCTGATCACACACACTAAATGTGTCATTTTAAAAACATGGTGGATATCTTTCATATTATTTCAATTTTGTGAATCTCTCACTATATATATTTCTGCTGATATTATTACTACAGGTATATCAAGCTATAATCCTTATGTAATTATATGACGTCAAAAATAAAAATTTATCTTTGACACTCAAATATACTCTTAGCCATTGGGTGCCGCTGACAGGAGCCCTTTTCCCCTCTCAGCCTGTTCTGCAATGATGTTGCCACAAAATTTAAGCAAATGCCAGTGTGCCTTTACCAAAGTTAAGGCACTGCCTCCAGCTTGCGGAGGAGAGCTGGTGGTCGTGGCTGCTCACAAAGCACAGAGAAGAAGGAAGGCCCATGAGGAAAGTGCCACAAAGGGACTGCAGACTGGTGCAGTTCTGTGGAAAACAGTGTGGAGTTTCCTCAAAAATTAAAGATGGAACTCCCATTTGACCCATGATCCCACTCCTAGGAATATATCCCAAGAAAACAGAAACACCAATCAGAAAGGATGTATGTACCCCTATGTTCATAGCAGCATTATTTACAGTAGCTAAGATTTGAAAACAGCCTAAGTGCCCATCAGCAGATGAGTGAATTAAAAAACTGTGGTATATCTATGCAATGGAATACTATGCTGCTGTAAAAGGAAGGAACTCCTACCATTTACAACAGCATGGATGGACCTGGGAGCATTATGCTAAACAAAATAAGCCAGTCAGGGAAAGAAAAATATCGCATGATGTCACTATTAGTGGAATATATTAAACAACAGAAACTGATGAACAAAAATAGATCCAGAGACATAGAAGCTTTTAACAGCCATAAAACCTCAGAGGGAGGGTGCAGAGAGAGGAGATAAGAGATAAATCAAAGGACTTGTATGCATGCATATAAGCCTAACTAATGGACACAGATAATAGGGGAGTGAAGGTCTGGGCTGGGGGGCAGGAACAGGCTGGGAGAGGTCAATGGGGGAAAAGGGGACTATATGTAATACTTTCAATACTAAAGGTCTTTTTTAAGTATATGGAGTGCCTAACCACTACGCTGTACACTTGAAACTAATACAAAACAATATTAAATATAAACTATAATTGGAAAAATAAAGACTTTTCTTTCCATAAAAACCACAGCAACCCCAGTGGATGGCAACTACCACAGTGGAACAGTCTCCCAGGAGCGTGAGAATGTCAGTCAGATGCTGCCAGATGCAAGACTAACATAGGGGGGCCGGGGAGCCCCCTCTGGTTCCACCTCAAGCTCTACCACTGGCCAGTGGTTTGAACCTGCCTTGAACATCTTTAGTTTTGTGTGTTTTTAAATATTTTTGTAATTTCAGAGAGGAAGGAAGAGAAACAGAGAGATAGAAATATCAATGATGAGAATCATTGATTGGCTGCCTCCTGCACACCCTACACTGGGGATAGAACTGGCAACCTGGGCATGTGCCCCAAATGGGAAGTCAAACATGACTTCTAGGTCCATAGGTTGACGCCCTACCACCAGCCGGCAACCAGCTTTAGTTTTGTCACAGATGACACAGGAATATAATTTACCCAGCTCTCTGGCAATCATTATTGTCATTAACAGTTATTAATATCATAAATTCACTAACATTAGCAGGGAATTATAAAGCAAATTGTCATTCCCACTGTTAATTTTCTAATAAGGGAGTGAAGGCAAATGTCTGAAGCCTCAATAAAAAATCGTACTTTTTTGGCTCAATGGATAGAGCGTCGGCCTGCGATTCCAGTTAAGGGCATTTAACTTGGTTGCAGTAGGAGGTGTGCAGGAGGCAGCTTATTGATGTTTCTCTCTCATCAATGTTTCTAACTCTCTCCCCTCCTCTCTGTAAAAAAATCAATAAAATATATTTTAATAAAAAAGAAATCATACTTTTATTTCTTAAGATGTCAAAAAACTCTGCTTTCATAACGTTCTTTAAAGAAGATGTAAAGACAGAGGAAAAATTCTTGGCCAACATTCTCAAGATAGTCACTTTTGAAAAGCAGTAGTCATCTTGTTGTTTAGATAGATCAGGGGAAAGTGGTCTCTTTTAACTTGTGATGACTTTAAGCATACTAAGGCAAATGGCATTGCTTTCTCAATAATGCCAACATGCTTTGAACTAACCTGAACTGCAGCCGCATCCTGGTTATTATGATGGTAGAGCAGTCCCAGTGCAAAATACCTGCAAGGAAACAGTGCGGTGAGTGCCCCTCCCACCTTCTGTGGTGGCACCCGCACAGTGACACCCCATCATGCATTCTACCCCACTCAGAGTTCAGCAACAACAACATCCTCATTTCTGCTTATTTACTTATTAGAGGCCGGTTGCACAAAATTTGTGCATGAGACAGAGGGTGGTGTCCCTCAGCCTGGCCTGTACTCTCTCCAGTCTGGGATCCTTTGCGGGATGTCCAACTGCCAGCATCAGACTTTCTTCTCACAATCCAGGACTGCTGGCTCCTAACCACTTGCCTGCTCTCTTGTGGTAATCATCTTGTGGCAGCCACTTGTGACAGCCATCTTGTGATGACATCACGGCAGTCATCTTGTGACGACATTATGCAATGCCACCTAGGCTTTTATTATATAGGATGGTGTTAAATGCAAATGCCAGCACCCTGGCCAGTGGCAGATAGTTGGAGTGTCTTCATGGGCACCAAAATGTGGCAGATTCAACTCCTGGTTGGGGCACATACCCAGGTTGTGGGTTCCATCCCTAGTTGGGGCATGTACAGAAGGCAATTGATCAATGTTTCTCTCTGACATCAATCTTTCTGTCTCTCTCCCTAAGCATATTAGCAGGTGAGGATTAAAAAAATCATGCCCTATCAATTTTTAAAAAAATCACATTCAAGACTAAGATAAGCTGACAAATAAAACTATGACTTTACCATAAAAAATCACGTTTGAAATTTCTTTACAATTTGCTTCAAATATTACTATAGTTTCATATCTCTTCAGTTAACCATTTTAACCTAATATTAAAGGACTATTTGGAAAGTTTGCTTCCTGAACTATTATTGCAAGAAAGAGTAAGGAATCTGAACAGCAGTAAAGACCATCAGGATCCAGGTATCACAAAGAACAGAATATCAGGGAAAGACCTGGGGGGAAGCCGCCAAAGTTTAAGAACACGAATTTCTATTCAGGCTTCATTACTTATGACCTGCGCAACCTTGAGCAATGATATTGGCATTGCTTGGGCAGTGACCCACGACCAGCCTTCCGAGTTCTGCAAGTGTGTCCTGCTCCACGTCCCCTCCTCCCCAGCAGAGGACTGGAGCAAGGGACCCAGGAGGTATCAGATTTCTTCCACAAAGAGCAAACTCCCAGAATATCACTGTCTGCTGGACCCCTTCTCTTTTCCTCATGCTGACTCTCCAGACCCTGTCATCCCATCACTACTGTGAGGTGTCAGTGTATTTTCTGGTCCTCAACAAAATGACCCTGCTCCACACTGCATTCAGGAATTGGAGGGGCAGCTGGAGGAGCTAGCGTCACATAGAGACTAGCCACCAGACTCTCGTCTTGGCCTCTGAACAGGGTCAAGCACTGGACGCATCGCAGTCCCGTAAGATTTCACCAAGACGGTTGTCATTTCAAATACATAACAAAAATCACAAAGAACCTTATTGCTAAGTGGAGCCTGGGGGTCACTCAACACTTTTAAAGAAAAAACTCGTGAGGCCCAGAAGATTCGACCACGACCATGTGACACGGCAGGAGGAGGAAGTGACCATGCACATTCAACCTGTGTCCCAGGGACAGCCAGCTAGTAATCATGAGTATTATTAGCACGTCTGCCGAAGGCACAGGAAGGGAAGGTAGAATATGCCTGTCCCAGGAGGGTCCTCCTCAAACCTCCCTTTCTTGGATAACTGCCCTTGTGTGAGGTGAGGGGGTGGCCACCTACCAACGCATGCACATAACGAAGATAGTTTTAAGCCATAACCTCTTAACCACAAGACCAAGAAGCCCCCTTTTATCTATTTATCCTGATGTCTGTCTATCTATTCAAACTGGTCATCAGTGGTTAACATGCACTATTAACTGTGCCAACCGACACTGGTGTCTTCCACAGGCGGATCCTATCTGGAACACGGAGCAACCTAAGGAACACTTCACTTACTACAGGCTAGTTAGCTTCCACGGAAGATGCCCTGAAGGGGTGCTGGCTGTCACTAGGACTTCAGGGCAGGCCCTCGAAGAGCCTTGTCAACTTGAACCCACTGGCTTCATCAGCTCTACAGCAGCCTCTGCACAAGCGGAAGGCCACTCACCGTTTGTGCTTCTCTAGCCAGGCAGCACTGTCGGCCAGCAGACAGGCATTCGTGTTGACCAGGAGGTCCAGCAGGCTGGCGTGGCCGGCCTCCGCATAAAGCTTGAGCAGGGCTGTGTCCACGTCCTCTTTATAGCTGCGCACTGCCTCTGTGCTGCGTACTTCATCCAGATAGCTCATGAGGAAGCGCTTGCACTTAGCCACCTTCTCCTGGTCGCCTTGGGTCAACTGGTTCAGGTCTGCGTACTCGTGGAGAGGAGGGTGAGATCGCGTGAATGAAGAGGAGGTGGGCAACAGGAAGGGACACAGAGAGATCAGCTCCCGGACGTCAAGCTGGCCGCTTCTGCAATTACAGTGTCAAACTAAATGAAGCAAAAAAAGAGAGAGAATGCACGTAGGCACACAAACAGCAATGGAGCGCACGCACGCTGGCACAGAGCGGGAGAGCGGTGAGCCACCAGAGAGACCGCCTTCACCTGCATTTGTGGCACAGCATCCCTGAGCTGAGAGCCACCACCTGATTCCCAGACAGAGGGAGGGGACCAGAGGGAGGACGCACAACACGTGCTGCAGTGAAATTCCCGACACAGCTGAACACCTTGTGGGCTGTGGGCTCCCCAGGCCTCAGAGAAACACAAAGGTAACACCCATCAGTATTGGGTAGATCCTGCACTGCTTCCTCCCCCTGCTGCTGACCATTCTAAAGGGCTCTGCAAAGCCCTACCTTACAACTTCCTCAGCAGGCACCTGGGACCAGGGACACAAGTGCCTGCCGCCCTTGCCGGTGATTCCTGAGGACTTGCAAGGCCCAGGAAGCCCTCCAGTAATGCCCACTACTACCACATCGCCACTCCCTCTCCCCTCGACTCCCTCCACCCCAGTGCTAACAGCAGCAATGCCTCAGGCCTGGCCCAGGGTCAGAGCCGCCTGGGGACACACTGGCCCAAACTTCTAGCAGCACATGGAGAAGGAATCTGGGGACCAGCCCCAGGTCAGTGAGAGAAAAATCGTGAGTATTATTAGCACGTCTGTTGAGGGCACAGGAAGGGGAGGCAGAATCATGTCTGTCCCAGGAGGGTACTCCTCAAACCTCCCTTTCTCAGGTGCTCACTGACAAAAGCAAGCAGCAGTCCCTGTAAAGATAAGTAATGTAGAGGCTGACGTGAACAACATAGAGGCCTGTACAGTCCTGCTTTTATTCTCACAAAATTGGCCAACTTTCCTGGGAATGCCCATGACTGTTCACCGGGATTTTAAATTAGTCCATGACAAAATACCCCAGTGAGGAGGCTGTCAATTCCACGGGGACAAGACCAGGTGTGAGAAAAGAGTGTCGGCCCACAAGGACCAGGTCTCCTCTCTGACCCCAAGCTACTGGTCATCCAGGAGCAGGTGACCACAGTGGAGAACTTCTGCAGGCAAAAGGTTAGAGGGCACCAGGGCTCACATGGAAACCCCTTCTTTACCCAGAGTCTGTTCTTTGCAACTAATCTGGTGACAAAGATCAGAGCTCCAGTGTGTGTCAAGGGCCGGGTGCTGGCAGCAGGAGTGGCATGGCTCCTCCTGAGCACAGGCCCTGGAGGCAGCACAGACCCAGCGCAGCCTGTGGTGGCTCCCACTGCAGGCTCTGCTCTAGCCCCTCATTCTGAAAGCTGCTCACAGGCAATGTGTTAGTGGATATTCAGATAATGGTACAGGTTTCACCTAATCTTCTGCAAAGCATGCTGGGCACACAGTGTGAGAGGGAAGGGCAGCGGGGAGGACGAGTGAGACAGGAGCGGGCGAGGGTGAGACAGCCCTGGTACAGACAGGGTTACTCATGGTGCAGGAACCTCCTGGGAGAAACACTACTTCCTGAGCAAGCAAACTAGGATGAGCCATTTACAGTCTTTAGAAAACCATTTTCATAAGTCCTCCCAGAACCACCTGCTCTTGTTCTAAACTCACAGCTTCTTGTGAAACCTCTGGAGAAAAGGAAAAGTGAACAATAGTGTTTTCCTAAAAACCCTCCACGTCATCAAATCCACTATTTAAACTCCCCTCTTCTGTCCTGTACATGTGCATCAGCCCCACCCTCTAAGATACGGGACAGTTAAACTAAGGCTGAGGGGGCAGGAGGGCAGGGGATGGACACCGGGCCTCGCTACTCCTACCCAAAGTACCATGTAACTAGGGCAGCACCTCCCAGCACAGTATCAAGGTGGAATGGAGCTCTGAAACCAGAGGGACCCTCAGAAGTCCGACTGCCAGCACTGGAATTACCTGAAGAGCTCTTTAGCTTCCAGGAACTGAAGTTGTGCAAAGTGTATGAAACCCGCCTGCTGCAGGATCCTTCTGTACATTCCCTGAAAGAAAGACAGGTCTCAGATCCATACTCAGAAACTTCGACAGAAATAGCATCCACAGCACACGACACAAATTAAGGGAACTTTGGACACACACCTTTGTCTCCTCGATGCCTCTTTCTTAAAGTGCTACATTCTCTGTCTCTTTGGATCTCTAGAAGAAATACTCCTTTACTCCCAGCCCCTCAGTCAAACTTCTGATAATCCCTCACTAGTGCTCAATGGAGCAAGATCAGTTCTGCCTTTAAATGAAGAGAATGGGGAGAGCAGTGAGATGCCAATCTGACTACTTGGTCTCCTTCCTCTCCCTTTCCGGTCTCTCTAAGCTTGGGGGCTAGTATTTGGTCCCACGCACCCTAAAATTAAAATAAGTAATGTACCTTATGATAAGAGTCACATCTAACCCTAAAAACACAACCCCTTTAGCTCTAAACAACCACCTCTGTCCCACCCATCACATCAGGGCTGCTCAGAGCCCGGTCCACAGCTGTGACTCACACAGACCCATTTCTTTGTACCTCAGCCCAGAAATGAGCAGAGAACCAAGAGAGAAGAGTCTACCCAGGAGCCGGGAAGGCTCTGAGAAGAGGCATAGTTCAGCAAGGTATCAAAACAGTAATTTGCAGCATATGGAAGTATCTCCAGTATAGCAAGGCGGGGGAAGGAAAGGGGTGAGTGCACAGCTGGTCTGCACCAGGAGACAGGCCCAGAGCTCTGCTCTCACCAGCTGCCATGCTTTCCTGTCTGCAGACAGTATTGGTAATGTTTTAACTGCTCTTAGGACTAAAATGTTTTAACTGCTTCTCAGAGGGCTTCCACATTGCAGGGCTCAGCTGCTGTTCCCCAGTCCTTCACCCTGTGAGGTGAACTGTGGTTCAGGCACATTTCACAGGGCGACAGAGGGGGCAGGAGAGGAAGGGAGCGGGCAGGGCCGAGCTGAAGCACCTGCAGGGTGTGGACTTGACTATAGGCAAGGAGGCCCCTACTGATGCATTTTACACCAGGATTTTGTCTGTCATTTAAAGAGGTCACCCCAGGGTGGCATGGAGGATGGAGCAGGCACACCAAGGAGGCTGCTGACACCAACCAGCAGCAAAGATGGACACGGAGAAAGGGCTGAACCTGAGGTCCTCCTGAGAGTTCCCGGGATGGGTGTGTTTGCAACAACAGAGAGAAGGCAGAGAGCATGTTAGAAAGGGGACATGCCAACTGAGGTATCGAACTAGAGAGAGCAAGATGGCTAGTAATGTCTTAATACTCATTGCATGTGTCTACTGTGGCAAGAAAAGAGGAGAAAGAGCAAAATCAGACAAAGAACCTGGAAAGCCTCTTTAAGAAAATGTTACAAACTTAAGGTGTGTGTGTGTGTATGTGTGTGTGTGTGTGTGTATGCGTGTGTGAGTGCACAAAGAGGGGCACCCCAGGACCAGCCTGACCAGCCATTTAACTCATTTGCACGCAGCAGCTCATGAGTCCCTGATACACAGATGAGAGGAGCGAGGAGCCCAGAAGGGTCTCAGGTCCTGGCTACTGGCTCCTCAGGACCATGGGCTGGCACTTTCTTCCTTTTGCCTTTGCTGCCCCCTGCTGAGTGCTAATAGGTAGGTCTTACTTTAAAAAATTAAGATGAAAGTTTATCACTATTTAAATATTTAAATAGAAAAGATGCCTTCTTTTACTCCCTATAACCATTAAGACTACTTCCTGCCACTCATTCTTAGAACCTACCTTGTCAGCATAAAGCATCCTTTCATTCCACAGCAGTCATAGTCAGGGGAAATCTGACCCCTCGATCATAATCGCAGGGCTACTCTAAGTCCATGAGCCCTTTCAATGACGACGAGATAGTCACAGGAATGCACACTCACCCACATCACATTTCTTTTCTCCTGACTCCATAGAGTAACCTGAACTAACCTGACAGCTGATCAAGCAGCAATTGATCATTAGTCATAAGAATAACTTGTGATTATTATATCCATTGCATTTATCCATACCAACTCTATGAAAATTCATGTTTCTTAAGGGCATTAAGTGTTCTCTTAAGGAAATTAATTAGGTGGACTCCTGCAATATTAGATAGTTATCAGTATGGTTAATCTGTAGATAATATAAACCTAAACTTTTATAATTCAGTCCCACCCCAACAAATACAAATTCTAAATGAGGAAACAAAATAGCATGCTGCTATTCTTGGTTTTCAGAATTATGCCTGATTCTTCTTTGAGTAAGTAAACTGACCAGAAGCACAGCTCTGTGTACTAAGCACGGAAGCCGGAGGTTCCCAGTCTGACCTGGCCCATCCACAGCTCTGCACCTGTTTCCTTACCTGCATAGTGGGATGTGCCGAGAGAACTCAGCCAGGAGAGTGTACTGTCACATAAGAAGGGCTCAGTGAGGGGCTAAACCAAAATGCTTTCTGCTTATTGCCCCGAAGGCATGTTTCCTGTGATCAGTAGCTACATACCTGAAATTTTTCCTTTGGAATGTTCCTCCGGGCTCCTTTTGCTAAAACCAAGGCCTCCTCCACTCTGTGGCATGCTAGAAGATCCTGTATTTGTTTTTCCAGAGGTAAGGGAACCAAGATGTAAACTCCTTTACTTGTGGCGACAATCACTCTTCCTGGGAAGAAAATCAACCAATTGGAAAGGGAAAGACATACTGCTGGCAAGAAAACACGTTGCTCCCCACGCTGACCCTGCTCTGTCTTGCTGATCAATCTCACTGGCGTTTTCCCACACAGAATCACCATGGAAATTAGAAATTACAACACCTCTCTCTTCTTCATCCCATACTTTCATGGCAGCAAAGGCCAAACTCTTAACACTACATTTACGGAGTATAAAATATCCTCCTTTGCACTGTTTTTATTTGAAAGTGGTGATAAATTTACAACCAGTTGAGTAGATACACAATATACAGTCTAATGAGGTTATAGAGATCAGTTATGGAAAATTGTCAATCCAAATTATGATGTACCTCATATAAAAATTTCAAAATTTTATTTTCTGTTCGTGTTATTTATTTTACAGGAAACAAGATTATAACACAACATTCTGAACGATGACATAATATTTCATACTCAACTGCCATATAAACACCTCCATATCTCAGCACTACCTTACTTCCTCACACAGCTGTGAGTCACCCTGACTGTGGCCAACAATGTCACCCTCGTTTCCCCTGAGGGACCTTGCACAGGCATCCACCCAGGAGTGCAACCACAGTCCAAGAACAGCTCCTAGTACAAAGCTTTATTTTTTAATTCTCACCTGCGGAAATGTTTATTGATTTTTAGAGAGAGAGAGCTGGGAAGAAAAACATCAATCAGTTGCCTCCCGTATGTGCCCCAGGCAGGGATCGAGACCACAACCTAGGTATGTGTTCTGACTTGGAATCGAACCCACAACCTTTTGATGCATGGGATGATGATGCTACAACCAACTGAGTGACCCAGCCAGGGTCCAGCACGAAGCTTTTAAAGTGAGTTCTGCTGTGCCCTGGGGACACGTGGTAAGTAAGCAAACTATTACATGTTCACAGGAAGCAATGGCATGCTTTTCTCTCTGCCTCAAGGAGAGTTCCGGTCAGCCATGCCTTTGCTGTTGTCAGCTCTTCTCCCTCTGTGCTCCTGCCCACTGCAGCCCAGTCAGCCCTCGTCTCCTGGGTTGGATCATCACATCTCCCTCCCTGGTCCTCCTGCTCTGCTCTCTTGTCTAGATTATCTGTCTTCTGTTATCACAACCAAACTAGCTTTTCTCATATCAGGAGACTCTGTCCCCTCTCAGTGCTGGAGTGCCTGTTCCCAGGAAGCCTCCCTTGCTCCCACCTAGGGTGGGCATGTCATCAGCCTCTCAATGTACATGACCTCGCCTACTCTAGCACCCGACACTGTTGTGAAATGTGTCCTCTGAGGCCCATGTCAGGCCTTCAGCTGGAATTTGAGGTGCTTAACATGCCGGATAAGTCTTAGTAAGTTCACATCAACCAGCATCCCAAAAAGGAAGAGCAACATGAGGTAAGCTAAGATCCTTAAATGATACACGCATGAATCTAGACTAGTTCCTGGCTCAAAGAAAAGATCATAGCAGGCATTAGCAGGCGTTCTAGAACTCCTGAGAAATCTGAACACAGGCAGGACATCGGTGCTCACTCTCTAAGATGCGGAAGGGCATTGTGGTTACTGAGGAAAGTGTGCTAATTCTGAGGAGAGGCATGCTGGAGCATTACGGTTTAAACACTGTGTGGTCCTCCACTTCCATTCAATGTACTACATCTAGGTGGGCAGTGTGCAGAGATTCACTTTGTCTTCTCTCAACTCTTTAGTACGTTTAAAAACATTCTAATAAAGTTTCGAAGTAAAATAAATCTGCCCCCTTGGTCCCCACTGCACAGAAGAAGCAGTCCTTCCCTGACTGCCCTGGTCTCATTGACATCCTCCTCCTCCCACACCGTGCACCACAGCCAGACCTGCTTCTGGGGCCTGAAGTGCAGATTTGCATGCACCTTGCTCTCTACCTGAAAATAATTTCATAGTACATGTGCTTGGCTGAGTCCTTCTCACCCTTAAAGGTTTGGCTCAAATACCACCTCTATCAGGAAGTGCTCCCTGATATTCCTAGGATATACTTCCTCCTCTGCTCTCCCCTTATTTCATTCTATCAGGCTCTTCAACTGCTGTACCTACTGTTTAAATGTCTCTCTCCCCACTGACCCTGGGGCCCCTGAAGTACGGCATATCTGTTACCATCACCTGTGTATCTGCTATGCTCAGCATAAAGCCCAGTTCCTAACGGGCCCGGAGCAGTATTTACTAAAGAAATGTCACAAGAGAAGTGATAACTGAATTTCGTTAAGATTTCTGTATAAACAGGTACCTTCAAAGTCCTGCAGAATGTGGCCTTCCCTGAAGGGCAGGGTCTGCTTCTGCTGCTGGTCTAGCATGCTGTGGACTGTGATGAAGGCATCGTCAAGCGCCAGAACGTAGGGAAAGCAGACAGCTGCCCCGATCACATTCTCTGACCAGTGCACAGGAGCCCGCTGAGAAATTCCAGCAACAGTGGCAAACATGCCTAGAAAAACAGGGGTTAAGGACCCTTAAATAACTATTTTCCTGCGTCTGGATACAGAATATCACCTATTTTCCTTATATCTCAGGTAACATAATTTGCTGCACATGTGAAGAACTCTACATGACTTCATTTCCATGAGAACTAGCTTCCCAGAGTGTATATCTTATATTTATTTCCAACTAAAAATGAAAGTAAACTGGAGGATTAAAAGTGGTGGCGGAGTAAGTGGATATTCATGGACATGCTCCCAGGAACTAACTGTAATTACAAATAAAACATAGAGAAACTTCTTGAATAAGCAACTGAACACTCACTGGAGAGGACCCTGATAAATGAGGACCTAAAGTGAAGACCGATAGAGCTGGTAAGAGAAGCAGAGGCACAAAAGATCAAGCCGGCTGCCAGAGATACCAGCTGGGGTTCCAGAGGGATATCTTAACTCTGCAAGGGGATGGGAGGGGTGGAGGTTCCCATTGAGAACTCTGGGGTCTAAACCCCAAGCAGAAACACCAGAATTGAGAAAGGTGACCACATAACATCTGACTATGAAAAGCAGCAGCAGTTGCTGTCTCCCAGGGAGAGACAGCTAGAAATGCAGGCACCCTCTTAAAGGGCCAGCACACAAAAGTTTCCTGTGAAGCCACTCACCTTGTGCTCCAGCAGAGGGAGGGCAGAATGAACTGGAGCTGTGTGAGCAGAAGTCAGGGTTGGGGCTCTGGGGTTATACTTCAAAAGGTAGACAGCCTGGTTTCCAGTGCTGAGTCATTCCCTCATGCTGTGGGACATTTCTATACAGGCGGCTTTGCTGACAGTTGAAGACAGACCCTATTGGAAAGCACCTTGTCCCACAGTGTGGAGTTACTGAGGGCCATTAAGAGACTGATAATTAGCCCTAGCCAGTTTTGCTTGGTGGATAGAGCATCGGCCTGCAGACTGAAGGGTCCCATGTTCAATTCCGGTCAAGGGCATATACCTTGGTTGCAGGCACATCCCCAGTAAGGGGTGTGCAGGAAGCAACTGATTGATGTTCCTTTCTCACTAATGTATCTAACTCTCTATCCTTTCCCCTTTCTCTCTGTAAAAAATCAATAAAATATATTTTTTAATAAGAGAGAGAGACTGAGAATTAGAATTAGCCTCCCAGCGGAAGTAATTGCCCCACCTGTGGGAAAAAAAACCTCGCCATACCTGTAGATGATTGCCTGAGGGATAGTTGAGACTAAATCCAATCAATCTGCAAGCAGAAGTGGTCTCTAGAGAGCTAGAGGCTCAAAGTCTTTGCCTGATCTAATTAGGTAAGAAACAGTTTTGACTATCCTACTAAAGATTCAGAGCCATAGCAGATCTACCTAATACAAAGTTACAAACAAAAAACAGGCAGCTAAAATGAGGAGATAAAATAACAATCCCCAAATGAAAGAATACGCGAATTCTTCAGAAAAAGAGAAAAATAAAATGGAGATAGGAACTTTATCTGATACAGAGTAAGAAAAATGATGATAAAGATGCTCAACAGCAAGAGAAAAGATATAGTAACTATGAAACCAGAAATAAAGAATGACATAGCACAAATAAAGAATACACAGGGGGAGAAAACAAAATGGCAGCATAGGTGAACACCTAAATTGCTACCTCGCATAACAATTTCAAAACTACAACTAAAAGACAGAACGGACACTATCCAGAACCACAGGAAAGCTGGCTGAAGTAAAGAGAGGGGCTCACGAAGACTAAGAGGAGTTGTAAAAAGTTGAGGTATGGAGACATGCACATGGAGAGAATGGGCGGCAGAAGGCCTGGCTGGCTTCCTCTAGCAAGAGGAAGATGGAAACTCCGGACTACACTGAACCCCACTTCTGACTGCACTGAACCCTAGTTCCAGGCGAGACTCATACAGGGGGGAGTGTGGACTGTTGTGAAAAGGGAGAAGTGCACAGAATCTTAGGGGAGATGCGAAAGGCAGAGGTCTGGAGGCACGCGCAAAGAGGACTGACTGCTGATAGTGCTGCTGCCTTTCTCTAGCAGGAAGAAAACAGAATCTCCCTACTACACTGAAATCCAGGTCCTACTGCACTGAACCCCAGTTTTGGGAGAGACTCTGGGGACACAGAGTGCACGGAAACGCAGGGGAGCCAGAAGGGCAGAGGTCTGGAGGTGCACAAGAGTGGCAGAAATCTGAAGGCGCACACACGCTTTCGCACAAGGAGGGCTACAGTGATTACCGAGGGACACTGAGACACAGGGGCCACTGTGTAGGGCAGGGCTGACAGGAAGCCAAAGCTGTCTGCTCAGCCCTGAGACTTTGCCACATCCAAGCCCAGCACAGAGGCTTTTGCAATCTTGCAAGTCTTAAGGCTGAGTCCAGCAGAGAAGTTCTCCAGGTGTAGACAAAGCTGATCCTCACAATCAATTGTCCTGAAGGTCAATTTCCCCCAGGGATAGCAACAATAATCAACACTTAACTACAACAAGACTGTATGCACAGTCCATATTGGGGTGCACCAAGAAAGTCCATCTCAAATAACTGGAGAGGCAGAGCTACTGGGCCATACAGGACACCTAGCACACAAAGCTACTCTACCAACTCAGGGAAGCAGCGAAAATGTGGAGACAAAGGAACAGATCACAAACAAAAGAAATGAAGGAAAACAAACGACTGGATAGAGAGTTAAAAACCACAGTTATAAGATTTTTCATGAATTTCCTAAAAAGATGGATAAATTTAGCGAGACGCAAGAGGAGATGAAAAAGGGCCAACTTGAAAATTAACGCACACTGACTGAAATAAAAAATATTATACAGAGACCTAACAGCAGACTAGAGAAATGTAAGAATCAAGTCAAAGAGTTGAAATACAAAGAAGCAGAAAACACTCAACCAGAAAAACAAAAAGAAAAAAGAATCCAAAAAATGTGAAGATAGTGTAAGGAGCCTCTAGGATAACTTCAAGCATCCCAACATCAGAATTTGTGGGGTACCAGAAGAAGAGAGAGAGCAAGATACTGTAAACCTATTTGAAGAAATAATGACTGAAAACTTCCCCCACCTGGTGAAAGAAATAGACTTACAAATCCAGGATGCACACAGAACCCCAAACAAAAGGAATCCAAACAGGACCACATCAAGACATATCATAATTAAAATACCAAGGGCAAAAGACAAAGAGAGAATATTAAAAGCAGCAAGATAAAAACTACAAGGGAGCACCCATAGGACTGTCAGCTGATTTCTCAACAGAAACGATGCAGGCTAGATGGGAGTGGCAAGAAATATTCCAAGTGATGAATAGAAGAACCTACAACCAAGATTACTCTATCCAGCAAAGCTATCATTCAGAACTGAAGGTTGGTTAAAGAGCTTCACAGATAAGAAAAAACTAAAGGAGTTCATTAGCACCAAACCAGTATTATATGAAATGCTGAAAGGTATTCTTTAAGAAGCGGAAGAAGAAGAAAAAGGTAAAGATAAAAATTATGAACAACAAATACATATCTATCAACAAGTGAATCTAAAAATCAAGTGAACTGAAAATATAATGAACAACATACAGTGGTGAATATAATAGAATCAGGGGCATAGAAAGGGAGCAGACTGACAATTCTTAGGGGGAAAGTGGTAGGGGGTGCAGGGAGAGACTGGACAAAAATCATACACCTATGGATGAGGACAATCAGAGGGAGGTAAGGGCAGAGGGTGGGGTGGGAGCCTTGTTGAGGGGATATGGGGAAAAAAAGAACAATTGTAATAATCTGAACAGTAAAGATTTTAAAAAATGAAAATAAAAGAACAACAACAACAACAACAAAAGAACACATTGGAAGGAATACACAGCAGATTAGGAGTGGCTGAGGATCATATCAGTGAATTAGAAGACAGGGTAGAAAAATCACTCAATCAGAACCAAGAAGAAAAGAGAATTAGAATTAGCCTCCAGGCAAAAGTAATTGCCCCAATTAAAAAAACAGGAAGACAGCTTAAGGAAGTCAACATGAAATGTACACTATTCACATAATAGGTGAGCCAGAAAGTGAAGAAAGGGGGCAAGAGATAGAGAATATGTTTGAAGAAATAATGGCAGAAAACTTCCCTAACCCAGTGAAGGTAAACATCATACAAGTTCAGGAGGCACAGAGAGTCCCAAGCAAGAAGAACCCTAACAGGCCCACACCAAGACACATCATAATTAAGATGCCAAAAACTATAAAACAAAGAGAAAATCTGAAAGGCAGCAAGAGAGAAGCAAACTGCTCCCTACAAAAAGCTCCCATAAGGCTGACACCTGATATCTCAATAGAAATTCTACAGGCCAGGAAAGAATGGCATGAAGTACTTAAGGTAATGAAAAGCAATGATCTGGAACCAAGATAACTATACCCAGCAAGGCTATCATTCAAAATAGACAGTCAAATAAAGAGCTTCCCAGATAATAAAAAAAAAAAGAAAGAAAGAAAGAAAAAAAAAGATAAAGGAGTTCATTATTACTAAACCAGTATTGCAAGAAACGCTAAAGAGACTGCTGTCATGAAAAGAAAAAGAAACCTAAGCATACAGAATTAAAAAGGCAATCTATAAGTACCTATCAATAATAACCCTAAATGTAAATGGATTAAATGCTCCAATCAAAAGGCATAGAGTAGCTGGATGGATACAAAAACAAGACCCAACTATATTTGTCAACAAGAGACCCAGCTCATAAAAAAAGATTCACACAGGATGAGAGTAAAGGGATGGAAAAGAATTTTCCATGCAATAGAAAAAAAAAGCTGGGGTAGCAACACTCATATCTGACAATATAGACTTCAAAATGAAGGCCATCACAAGATACAACATAGGTCACTACATAATACTAAAGGGATCATGATCCAACAAGAGTATATAACCCATGTGAACACATATGTGCCCAATTTAGGAGCACCTAAATATATTTTAAAAATTCTAGAGAACTCTAACCAGTTAACTGCCATGGTATTTTGAATTTAATTAAAAATGGTCCGCCACATGCATCTATAGACACTTATGGAATACAAATGGTTAAGGGAGAGACTGACAACAATAGTTATAGTAGAGGACTTTAACACCCCCAACTCCACTGGATAAATTTTCCAGACAAAAATTTAACAAGTAAACAGTGACTCTAAAGGACACACTGGATCAGAAGGATTTAACTAACATATATAGAACATTTCACCCCAAGCTGCAGAATATACATTCTTCTCAAGAGAACATGGGTCATTCAAAAAGACAGAACACATGTCAAGACACAAAACAAGCCTCTACAAGTTCAAGAAGATTGAAATCATATCAAGCATCTTCTCAGATCACAGTGGAATGAAATTAGAAGTCAACTACAGTAAAAACACCCCAAATACATTCAAACACATGGAGGCTAGATAACATATTATTAAACACTGAATGGGTTACCAATGAGATCAAGAAAGTAATAAAAAACTTCCTGGAAATCAATGGAAATGAACACACAACAACCTCAAATCTGGGACACAGCAAAAGCAGTCCTAAGAGGGAAGTTCATAACACTACAGGCTTACATATTATTAACATATTATTAAACACTAAATGGTTTACCAATGAGATCAAGAAAGTAATAAAAAAACTTCCTGGAAATCAATGGAAATGAACACACAACAACCTCAAATCTGGGACACAGCAAAAGCAATCCTAAGAGGGAAGTTCATAGCACTACAGGCTTACCTCAAAAACAAAACAAAACACACACACACACGAAAATTTAATAATAAATTATTTAACCTTACTATTTAAAGAACTAGAAAGAGAACACAAGAATAACCAGAGTAAGTAGAAAAAAGAAAATAATAAAGACTAGAGCAAAAATAAATGACATAGAGATTAAAAAAAAATCAATGAAACTAAGAGCTGGTTCTTTAAAAGGATAAACAAGATTGATAAACCATTAGCCAGACACATCAAGAAACAGAGAGAGACCTGTGCTGGTTCCCAGCTGGCGGGTCATGGCCGGTCCCGTGGGAGGCGATGGGGCCAGGGCTCTGGACTTGATCCGGGACCTGCCCCGCGTGAGTCTGGCCAACCTAAGGCCGAACCCAGGCTCCAAGAAACTGAAAAGACGACCAAGTGGTTGGAGAAGAGGTAGAAAATGTGGCCGTGGCCATAAAGGAGAACGGCAGAGGGGAACCTGGCCCTGATTGGGCTTCGAGGGAGGCCAGACCCCATTTTACATCCTAATCCCCAAATATGGATTTAATAAAGGACATAGCTTCAGACGTCAGTATTATCCTTTGAGTCTCAACAGACTGCAGTATCTTATTGATTTAGGTCGAGTTGATCCTACTCAACCTATTGACTTAACCCAACTTGTCAATGGAAGAGGTGTGAGCATTCAACCATTTAAAAGGGATTATGGTGTCCAGCTGGTAGAGGAGGGTGCTGACATCTTTAAAGCAAAAGTTAATATTGAAGTACAGTTGGCTTCAGAACTAGCCATCGCTGCAATTGAAAAAAATGGCGGTGTTGTTACTACAGCCTTCTATGATCCAAGAAGTCTAGAGATTCTGTGCAAACCTGTTCCATTCTTTCTGCGGGGACAACCCATCCCAAAAAGAATGCTTCCACCCGAAGCCTTGGTCCCGTATTACACTGATGCAAAGAATCATGGTTACCTGGCAGATTCTGCCAAATTTCCTGAAGCACGAAGTATGGTTACATTTTACCTGATATCACTAAAGATGAACTCTTCAAAATGCTTAGTACTTGAAAGGATCCAAGGCAGATTTTCTTTGGTCTTGCTCCTGGATGGATGGTGAATATGACAGATAAGAAAATTTTAAAACCTGCAGATGAGAATCTGCTCAAGTATTATAGCTCATGAATTTCCTTCCAAGAAAACAGAGTTGTAAGAGTACTGGAAAAGGGAATAAAACATACATATTTCTCCTTGCATTTTCTTAATTTGTGATTCTCCAGATGCCCTTTTTGTAAAATTTTTTTGGTGTGATCGTATCTTTTTTTTTTTAATCTAAAATTAAAATGTTCTAAACTAGGACTACATAGAGGAACTGAAATGGCATGGGTTCTGTCTTAGATACAAATACCCTGGTGGTCTGCCAAAGGAAGATTATAATATTTAGAATATTTCTCAATTTTTTTCATGATCTTTTAATCTAGGTCTTATTATTACTGTAAATCAGAATGAACTTGTAAGTGGGATGGGATTGATTTGCAGGCCTGCTTAGTCACAGTTAGAACTAGTGAGCTGATGCCCCTTCTTAATCAGTAGCCCGAAGAAGCCCTGCTACCCAGGGTTAAATAGGTAAGCCTCCAACTCAAGGAGATTACATATAGGATGTGAGTTTAAGGTTTAAGAGTGGTGAATGGCTTCTAAATAGTATATTTGCTATCAAAATTGAAACAAAAATTCCAAGTGAATTTTCTTAAGTGATGCATAGACAATCCAGGAGTAAGTTACTAATGTTTTTTTCTGGAAGAAAGTAAATATTCTAATTCTTATTAATATGCATTTACGTATTTCATAGATAATGGAGATCTTTGTCATTCAGTCATTTTAAATGATGTTGAAAAATTGTTCAGTGAAAATATAAACTATAAAAATAATTGGTAATGTGAAAATTAAACACAGTTAATTAATGTGAAAGATTCAGCAGTCAGTAAGCTTATTTAGGTTTTCAAACATATATCTACCACAGTAGAAGTAAAATGATTCCCAGCTCTGTATTTTCTTAAAATAAAAAATTTAAAAATCTAAAAAAAAAAAAGAAACAGAGAGAGTGACCTAAATAAATAAAATCAGAAACGAAAGTGGAGAATTAACCACTGACACCAAAGAAATACAAAGGATTGTAAGAAAATATAAACAACTATATGCTAACAAGCTGCACAATGTGGATGAAAGTGACAAATTCCTAAAAAAATACAACCTTCCAAAACTTAATCAGGAAGAATTTGAAAACCTAACTAGGCCAATTGCAACCAAGGAAATAGAAGCAGTAATCAAAAAATTCTCAGCAAAACAAAAAACAAAAAACACAAAGTCTCTCAGCAAACAAAAGCCCAGGTCTAAACAGCTTCACAGGGGAATTTTACCAAACATTCAAAGGAGAACTAACACCTACACTTCTCAAACTATTTCAGAAAATCCAAGAGGGAACACTTTCAAAGAAAGAGAATTACAGGCCAACATACCTGATGAATAAAGATGCTAAAATCCTCAACAAAATATTAGCAAATAGGGCCGAGCAATATATTAAAAAGAACATATAGTATGACCAAGTGGGATTTAATCCAGGAATGCAAGGCTGGTACAATGTTTGCAAATCAATAGACATGATACATAACACAAACAAATGAAAGACAAAAATCATGTTCATATCAATAGATGCAGAAAAAGCATTCAACAAAATCCAACACCCATTTTTTATAAACACTCCCAGCAAAGTGGAATAGAGGGAGTATATCTCAACATGATGAAGGCCATATATAATAAACCTTGTATGCATAGATGCATAACCCATGACACAGACTATAGGGAGGTGAAGCTCTGGGGCAGAGGGCAGAGGCAGCCTGGAAGAGGTCCTTGGGGGAAAAAAGGACATATATAATATTTCAACAATAAAGATATACTTAAATATAAAAAATACATAAAATAAAAATGAAGGTAAACCAATGTTTACATATTCCCATGTGAAAGTTTATATCATACTGTCCTCACAACGGGGGAAGTGCCTGCCAAACACTTTTAAGAAGTTCACAAGCTTTCTAGTCCTCCAATTGGTTTGCATTTGGAAGTTACAGCCCTTCCTTACACATTCATTTAACAAGCATACAGAATACATTCATTCAAGTATTTATTGCACACCTACAATGTGCCAGGCGCCACAGGCTCCCTGTTGGAGTAAGCTCCAATTGGATTGCTTTCACTAGGAAACAAAGAGAATCAATATTGCAGTTCAAGGCAGAGCCCTGTGAGGGATTTGTTAGCAATAACTTCCACCTTAAACTCATAAGTGACAGTTTATCTTGCACATAAAGCACTAAATGAGCCATTTCTAAATGAGCTGTTTATAATCCATAGATTCTGGTATTTAGCAAAATTAATGCATTTAGCAAGTGAAGTTCATCCATTTTAACTTTGTTTTCAAAGTTGTGAACATAAAAATACCTTTATGAATAGCTTGCGGGGGGTATGGGGGGGAGATATTAACCAAATAACTCATGCATATATGCATAACCCATGGACACAGACAATAGTATGGTGAAAGCCTGGGTGGAATTGGGGGCAGGGTGGAGGGGTCAATGGGGATAAAGGGGTTATATGTAATAGTTTTAACAATAAAGATAAATAATAATTTAAAAAAGAACAGCCTGCTGTTGCTGCATGCACACAACCAGTCCCCACCACTGCCTGCACAGATTTAGACTGCTGCTGGAGGAGATAAGCAGCTTTGACTGCACACAACAGAGAAGGCAGGGGAGGGGGAGAGGGGGAGGGAAACAGAAGGAATGCCCGAATACTTTAAGATGGAAACAATGTACAGTATCTCAAATACATTTCTTTTTCAAATGTAATAGAGTCGCCGAGACCGGTTTGGCTCAATGGATAGAGCGTCGGCTTGCGGACTGAAAGGTCCCGGGTTCGATTCCGGTTGAGGACATGTACCTTGCTTGCGGGCACATCTCCACTGTGGGGCGAGCAGGAGGCGGCTGATCGATGTCTCTCTCTCATTGATGTTTCTGACTTTCTATTTCTCTCCCTTCCTCTATGTAAAAAATCAATAAAATATATTTTTTAAAAAATGTAATAGAGTCTACAGATGCTGTGTGTATATAATTTTGGAGGACACCCTGTATATAATTGAGCAAAATTCCTAAAGCTTTGAAACTACTGACCCTCCTACATATTCTGTGGTTACAAAAGCTGAAAAGTACTGCACGAAATCAAGTGCAGAGATAGCACGTTCCCTCTCATATGCTGTACAAGAGGATGGCACCCTGGGCTCACAGGTCTACAAGCTCTGCTCTTACCGAACACATTCTGAAGCCTTCCCTGTGCCAGAACTTTTGCTTGGCCCTGCCAAACCCTTACAACACTGGCTTTCAGCATGTGAAACAGCACCAACTGAAAATGTCAGGATGACAGAACAATAAGCTTTTTTGAGAGGGGGGTGGAGGGGGTAGAGGGAGGCAGAGAAGGAGAGAGGGAGGAGAGGAAAAACACGTGTACATCGCCCACCAAAGTTACAACTGTCTGCCATGAACCATTCTTTCACCTTAAGTACTTCTCTTTTGAAGCATCCATCTTATATAAAACTGCTGTTTGAAATTTTAACCTTGCTAATGGCTTCTGTAAATAATAAGAAAAATGAGACTATTCTCACTTCAGAGAGGCCATTAAACCTTCGCTGGACAAAATTATCAGTGCTGGCACCAGGCCAGGTCTCAAGGCCTCAGTACATAGGGGCCCTTTAAGAACTTGCAAAGGGGCGGGAAACATTCCATATTTGAGAGACAAAGAAGGTAAAAACATATAAAGAGGAAAAATTTCTGCATGTTGGGGCCCAGAATTTGAGAAAAATTTTCTTCTGGACCCTCGCAAAATAAATATAAGTCCAAACTCTCCGAGCATTATTTGATTATTCTGGTTTTCTGTAACACTTTGACTCTGTAAGTCTCTAACTATCATTATGAAAAAGACTAAACTCAATGGAAAAATAGACAAAGGATATGAATCAATAAGTCACAGAAGACAAAACGCAAATGACGAATAAACTCATGAATAAAGTCCATGTTCATTAGCAACCAGGGAAACACAAATTTAAAGAAAAAAGCAAGTTTTGCCTATTAGATTGGCTGAAGGTTATAGACTGTGTTAGTATGGCATAAAGAAATGTTTTCGAGAATAATTTGGTGTTTTCTATCAAAACTGACCATACACCTACAATCAGTTCCATAATTCTGCTTTCAATCTATTACCAACTGGTAAGTACATGGATAGCCACTGTGGCATTTTTTATAAGAGCATAAAATTGAGTATCATACACCAAACAGAGTAGGACTCTGGATGAACTCATCACAAACAGAAAGAAAAGCTCATTTATTAAATGAACACCTACACAAAGAAAAATTATAAATGAGCATGTTGGGTATCAACCTAAATTCAACTCTTGTTAGGTCCTTGCTGTATATCCAGCACTGAGTTAGATATGGAGAGACAAACTGAGGCCTAACCAAGGGACTCACAAGCTGGAGGGGCTCAGGAAAATACCTAAATAGTTACTACAAGAGACAACAACCTGGTAGAGAAAGGAGGTGGAGTACAGACGGAACTGTGGTCAGACAGGCTGCACCGGGAAGATGAACCGGGGATGAGTGGGATGGGTGGACTCTGGCATTAAGTAGCAGCAGGTCACAGGGAGGCAGGGAAAAGGGGAGTGTGCCCACCTCACAGGAGTGGCTCCCCGAACAGGGCAAACCCTTCATGAGGTGCAGAGTGTGGGAAAGTGAGGCTTGGGTAGGGGTGGAGGAGTGCAGCCTGAAATTGGCACAGATCTCAGGGCTTTAGAAAAACCACCTGCCGGAGAGGCTGCACAAAGGAGGGAGAGACCAGACACAGAGGCCAGGCAGCTGCCTCCCACAGGTGGAGGCTAGGTGTGCAGAGAGCAGGGCTACCTTCCAAGGAACTGCCACCTGAGTCAGAGAGGCAGACAGCCTCAGGACTGCACGGCTGGGCAGAGCCACCAACAGGGGAACAGGGTAGCTGGGAGGCCAGGTTTGCACTTTGTAGAACTTGAGAGACATCTGCAAAGGGAGGAAATGGGGTTCAAATGCTTTCTTGGGGATACATGGTTCTACGGAGCATACCAAGCGCCAGGAAAGAAGACAAAACCACGCGGAGACATGTTTCTGTGTGGCACACCACGGGCTGCACCGATGTGATGCAGAGGGCCTCCTGCTTCCACTTCTTCCGAAGCGATAAGAAGTTAAGAGTTCCATAGTAACGAGGAAGACACACGGAGATGCTCAGGTAGAGGTAAGATGGAACAAAAGGTGTAAGTGGTCTGGTCTGGCTCCAGAGCGGGAATGATGCGCACAGCTGGGGGCAGACCTGGCATGCAAAGGTTTCCAGGGGGAGAGGCTGTAACTCAGATCTGAATATACCCAACCAAATCGGGTGAATTAATATCACTAAAATACTCACAACGCATTAAAAATTCCTGAAGGAGAAAAACACGGTGCAAAGCTTCTGGAAGCATTAAGGACCTGAAATTAAGGCTGAACTTTGAAGGAGTGAAGTAGGTGTGCGAACGTGAATTCCCCAAGTGGTCAGAACCAGCAGCCAGAGAGCTCAGTGGGCACTGGTGCAGTAACCCAGCCTTCACCCGAGAGCTATGGAATCCCAAGGGTTCTGCTGAAACAGCTGTGTTCTGCATAGCATGGCTCTCAGGGGAATATGGCATGGAGCCCTCGCCCAGCCCTTACCGTGCAGTGGAGAGACCCGGGCATGAACGTTCTCGAAATGAAAAGGGCAGAAACCAGAGGCACAGAACAAAGGCCTCTGCACAAAGAGAGGAGCAGATTTCCCGAGAGGAAAGGGCAGCGCAGTCACGGCAATCGGATTCTAGGTCCAGAAATACAAGGTTCCAGATCCACTGGGAAACAGAGGGCGCTGCTGTGACACCTGACCATCACCTATGTACCTGCTCAACAGGTGATACCTCCTGTTTCTATATTGTAAGGAGTGCCAATGTGGCAAAACGTGTGAACGCCTGTAAAACCATGGCCTTCACTTATGCACCCTCTAACACTAGACCCCTTATCTGCCTGGGGAGCAGCCACGGGAATTATTTGCATTCTCAACAAGCATTATCAAAAGATAGAACTAATAATCATCTCTGGTTTCTGCCCTTTTCAAGAACATTTGTGCTAGGACCTCCACACTGCACTGCATGTGAGGGCTGGAAGAGGTCTCCATGCCAATATTCCCCTGAGAGCTGTGCTCTACTGAACATAGTTATTTCAGCAGAATCCTTGAGATTACATGGCTCAGTTGGTTGGAACATCATCCCAATATGTCAAAGATTTCAGGTTTGAACCCTGGTCGGGGCACATACAAGAATCAAGCAATGAATGCATAAATAAGTGAAACAACAAATTGATGTTTCTATCTTTCTCGCTACCTCTCTTTAAAAATAAATAAGTAAATTAATTAATTAAAAAAACAAAGTCAATTTATTATCAAATTTTCAGGAAAATATTGGTTAAAATTTTAAATTAATAAAACTTAAATTAAGACCAAAAAAGTTAGGAGCAATTTCTCATGATACAGGAGTGGAAACATGTTATCTTCAGAAAGAAAGGCAAATGTAATGCATAGCTTTCAAATGTTAAAAGTGGATTTGCATTCGTTATAGTGATTTGTTTGAATTTAGTAATCTCTGAAGCCATTCATGATGGTGGTGACTATGCTATATACAGAACTTGTACGTAAGAAATGCATGGGAGAGCTTACAAGTATTGTCCAATTTGCTTATAATCGTACCAATTACAAGCAAAACAACAATTAAGAAGGTCGGTTCATTTTGCATGAGGTCTATGTAGTTGAGACAAAGTAAGCGTGAGGAAAAAATGCATCCCCAATAACAACTACCATTTCTCATCAATCCTAACACTAAAACCAGCAAACAGATATTGCGATCAAATGTGTTCACTATAAAGTCTCTATAATTAAACGGGTATTGGCTCATGAATAGACAGCCTGATGGAAAAAAATGGGAAATCGAGACAGACCCAATGACAGAAGGAAATTTAGTGAATGCTGAAGGCAGTCACCTAAACCAGTGAGGAAAATGGACTCTTTAATCAATTTGTTGGGATAATGAACAGAGTGTAGAAAAGGATAAAATGGATCCATTCCTTATATTCTTTATTGTAATAAATGAAACCATAAAATTATTAGCAGAAAATATGAATTTGTCCATAACCTAGATGAGGGGAAACATCCTAATTATAAAGAACACTAAAATGAAGGGCTAGGGAGAAGAAGAGACAGTTCCCATTCGACAAGGTACCTGGCAACACCTAGCCCGATGCACAGGCACTTACCTCTGACTCAGCAGTCCCACTTCTAGAAAGCTTTCCCATGGATACAATGGGAAAGTACAAGGTAAGCCCAACATTAATACCACAGGACTGGAGAAAACCCCAATGCTCACCAACAGGGGCAGTCTGATAAAGTGGGACTGCCACAGGACTGAGTAGCATGCAGAAGCAACCTACCAAGTGGGCTCCTAACACATTGTTCAGTAAAAAGCCAAGAAAGAAAGAGATAAAAATAGTGACATATTTGTTTGTATTTTTGTTTAAAAATGAAAGGATAAACCATAAAAACCTATGGGGGAAGGAGTCAGGACATGTATTTGAATATATCTTACTGTATCGATCTGACTTGGAACCCTTTAAATATTTACATTATAAAATTAAGCAATTTTTAAAAGTCAAAAGTGAAATGAAACAAGTTAATCTAATTGTATGTCCAGGTGGTGGCATAACCACATGGCAGGGAACTGCTCCAATGACCTGAACACACAGTGAGGTGCCTGGATGTTCCCATACTCACCCAAAGCAAAAAAACCATGAACAACCAGACTGTTCTCAGTAATCACATGTGGAACTGCAGGTCGGTATTGTTGCTCTGTTCTGTGTGCTATGGGATAAAGCAAAGGAACAAGTGTGCTGGATGGCAGGCTAGGGAGGTTTTCGACTGGCTGAAAGGAGATTCAGGTGCACGGTAGATAAGGTCAGTTTCCTGCAGCCCTGACCTGGTTCTCATATTGGATTTCATCTTGAAACAATGCAAACTTCTGCCCCGGCCGAGTGGCTCAGTTGATTGGAGCATCATCCATATAACACAATATGGTGAGTTTGATTCAGCCAACATGGGAGGCAATCGATTGATGTTTATTTCTCACATTGATGTTTCTCTCTCTCTCTCCCTTCCTTTCTCTCAAATCAAATCAAATCAATAAAATAAAATTTAAAGACAAACTTCTAAGCTCTGTCTACTGAAGAAGCCTAAAAACAATGGACAGCAAACTCCTCTGGCATCCAGACCATGGTCTTTAAACTGCAGGGCTCCTTGGTGACATGGGGAAACCAGATCTAGGGCAAGAAATGTGCCAGGTGAACTTGGAGCACCTTGCCATCTCTAAGGCAAGGAAGCTATCAAAGTGCAGGGCCATGGGAAGGGACTTATCCTTCAACCTGAATAAACTCCCACCATGTACAGATGGCTGCAAATACACTGTATATATTAAAATCCGTAGTTCATAATTATGATGTTAAAAAGTCACTTCTGGAAGACAGAGGGATCACCTTATTGAAAACCTCCTACTGCCCAAATAGAGGCATTTCTCTTCCTCAAGGAACAATAGTTCATACATGAAGAAGGGACAGAGAGAGAATGTTGCCACTATTTTGTAGATTTAAAAATGTAGACAGGCCCTGGCTGGTGTGGCTCAGTAGACAGAGCATTAGCCTGGGGACTGAAAGGTCCCAAGTTCATTCTAGTCAAGGGCTCATGCCCAGGTTGTAGGCTCGATTCCCAGGGGGTGTGCAGGAGGCAGCCAATCAATGATTCTCTCTCATCATTGATGTTTCTCTCTCTCTCTCTCTCTCTCTCTCTCTCTCTCTCTCTCTCTTTTCTTTCTTCCTCTATGAAATCAATAAAGAAATATATATATATTTAAAAAGTCAATACTCACCAATAACTAGTAACAACACAGATGCAATCACAAGAAAGTGTGTAACCCTGACAGAAGTCTCCCATTTATGAATAAGTCTTGCCTCTCCTCAGAAATCAGCAAAAAAAAGGGCACTTGAATCTGACCAAACCTCTCCTGCTCCCAGTTTGCAGGAGACACAAAGGTCAGCCTCACCTATTCAATAATATGCCACGGAAATGATCCAACTTTTACAAAAGAAAATTAAAGAAAAATAAAAGAGAAGGTTGAGGGAACTTAAAGATAAGAGAAACTGAACAGATGTAATGTCTGGCCTGGAATGAATCTGACTCACACAAACTGGAAAATGAACATGGACACACTTCCACACACGTGTGTGCACATCAGAGAGCCCTAGCACAGACTGTGCACACCCTGGGGGAGCCACCCACAGCTGCACATCACACACCTGCCCACACCCTGGGGGAGCCACTCACACCTGCACATCACACACCTGCCCACACCCTGGGGGAGCCACTCACACCTGCACATCACACACCTGCCCACACCCTGGGGGAGCCACTCACAGCTGCACATCACACACCTGCCCACACCCTGGGGGAGCCACTCACAGCTGCACATCACACACCTGCCCACACCCTGGGGGAGCCACCCACAGCTGTACATCACACACCTGCCCACACCCTGGGGAAGCCACCCACTGCCAAAGTAAACATCACAGGTTGCCAGTGAAGTCAGTAGCTCTGATTCTTAACTTCAGCGTATTAGGGCAGAGAATTGGGAAACCATAAAACCCCCCACAGCTCTCTCAAGGTGCTAGCTACTAGATCCTTCTTGCTGGGATGAAATCTCAATCAAGTAAGAGAAAATTATGTCAGTAACACTGAGATCTCCACATCTGCAAAGACCTATGGGTGAGCTATCGCAAATCCTTTTGAGAATGAAAAACAAAAACAATCCACTGACACACCCATGCACTAGAGGAAATCTTACCCGGAAAGCTATGGACCTTTATTTTATAGTTATTTACTTAAAGGAATCTTTTCCCTAGAGCAAATCTGGCTCCATGTCAACACAAAATAAAACTAAAGAACAAATAAAACAGACACAGACTCACAAACACAGAGGCAGACTGCATGTTGTCAGAGGGGAGAGGGGGTGGGAAATACAGTTTGGCAGTTAGAAAATAGTCACAGGATGTAAGGTATAGCACAAGGAAAACAGTCAATAATCCTATATAATAAAAGCCTAATATACTAAGTGTCTGGTCAACCAATTGTTATGACATGCACTGACCACCAAGGGGTGGACCTCCAACCAGTAGGTTAGCTTGCAGCTGGGGGGTTAGCTTGCTGCTGGGGTCCTGGCCAATCAGGACTGAGCAAGTTGGGCCAAACACAACCTGGAGTCCTCCCACGTCCCTCCCCAGCCCCAATCATGCACTGATGGGGTCCCTCAGTCTGGCCTGCACCCTCTTGCAATCCAGGACCCCTTGAGGGATGTTGAAGAGCCAGTTTGGGCATGATCCCGCAGGCCAGCCCAAGGGACCCCGGGTGCACGAATTCATTCACCAGGTCTCTAGTATTATAATAACTATGTATGGTGCCAGGTTGGTATGTGAAATACCAGGGTCTACTTTGTAAAGTACATGGCTATCTAACCGCAATGCTGTACACTGAAACTAAGACAAAATAATATTGGATGTGAACTGGAATTAAAAAATAATTTAAAAGACACTGGTTATGTGACCACTCTAATTTCAGCATGAAGTTGTGGAGGTAACTGGAGAGAATGGGCAGATGGGAGGCAAAAGTAGAGGGGGCGACAGCATGGAGCTCACCCAGTCCTCCAGGGCCCGCCAGGAGGAACTCTTGTCTCCCTATCCGCTTGACAATGGGGCGCTTCTCCTCGCTACAGTATGGAAACAGGTCCTGGGAAGCACCGGTGCTGTAGTTTAGGATGATGTACTGCGTAGTCAGAGCCAGGCACAGGAAGTAGCCGTCCACCGCCACCGCCAGGGGCTGCTCTGGTGTGGACACCTCCCTGACGATCTGGACCCGGTCCTCGTACACCATGAACACCTGGATGGTTCTGCGTTTCACAGAAATGATGCAGACCTCCACACAAAATGGGTCCCCGCTCACAGGGTTCTCGTTCAAGGCCAATGCCATGGCCCCCTTGATGCGGGCCCCTGAGGGGACAGGCTCTAGACTCAGCATGTGGACCAGGGTGATGGAGTAGTCACAGAGCACCAGCAGTCTGTCCAGGGCTGAGGCAGCGCGCAGCTCACTCACTGGCTTCCTGAAACCCAGGTGTCTGTGCAGCTGCTTGGTGGCCGTGAACGTGGTCGTTCCGGCAGGCAGGCTTTGCTCCTCCAGCAGGAAATGGTAGATGGAGCCGTCATTGGTGCCCACGTAGAGGTTCTTGCCACAGCACTCCACACACTGTATGTTGACGCGCTCCTTGTCATCCATCAGTAGCTCCCGCTCCACAGCAGAGACCAACGTGAAGGCCTTGGTGCTCATCATGCTCGCTGCTGGTCTGCAGGAAGAGGACAGGAAAACAGTGTTTATCTAACGAGGAGTGAGCAGAGCCATTTCCGGTCACAATAAATACACTGAGTCCTCAGTTACAACTTCAGGGAACAGAAAGCATAGCATCCAACACTGTTAAAAACAGTGAAGGCAAAAGGTTTCCCACTTGCCTCCTCACCCAGGCCAACAGGAGAGGCCAGCAGGAGAGCCAGCGCTCATCCAAAAGAAGGGGATAGATGTTGCGGTCCATGTGGGCTTCCTCGCTCTGCATAGGAGACACACCTCTGGGCAGAAGACAAGCACACATACTCCCCACAGACAACATGAAACTTTGGAAAAGGCAGAAACGATCTTCACGATCATGCCCTGAGTTCTGCATGTAATGAATGGTGGGGCGCACTACATGGTGTTGCCAAACCCTGCCCCTTGGACCTTGTCAGGAACACTGGGCAGGACCACACTCGCTTCCTTGGATTCTTCCCTATGAGAGAGCACATGTCCCAGCACCACAGCTGGCCTCCAGGGTGTGTCCATGTGGAGGAAAGACGTGGTACATCCCTGCATCTCTCGGGAGGGCTAGTGAGATCACAGATCTGGCAGGTAACAGTCCATCCCACTGAGTACAGGCTCCCCACACTCGCCTGGCTTCCTCTTCTCCCTCTGAAGGGCTGGCATTTACGCTGCACGAAGGCAGAGGCAACAAAGCGGCAAGGTGGTCTGTCCCTGATCTCCGTCCCTGCTATCCTCATGCAGGAAAGAGAGCCAAGCTCCGAGGACTGCAGGGGACTGAGTGGAAGGCTTCGATAACTGCCTGCCACTGCAACCTGCTCCGAACCGGGTGCATCCTGAGAGAGTAAATTCCTTAATCATCTTGTGAAGGCTGGATGAGTCCTTGGAAATGTTCAAGAAAGATGTATGCATCAGGGAAGGGTAGGAATCAACTCAAAGATTTTAGAATGCTATAATTTCTTACCTCCCTGTCCACTGGGGCGGTGACAGCTACACACAGGGAGCCTCAGGTTCCCCTCTGTGCATCACAGAGTGCCCAGGTCTGGGGTAAGGATTCCACTGGCACCTCAATTCCTCCCTATCCCTTCCTGTCGCTTAGTAGCTATGTGACCTGGGGGAGCTACATGACTTGAGGGAAATATCACACACCTGCCCACACATGTACCATCACACAACTGCCCAAACGTGCACCACCCACACCTGCACATCACACACCTGCCCACACCCTGAGGGAGCCACCCACATCTGCACATCACACACCTGCCCACACCCTGGGGGAGCCACCCACACCTGCACATCACACACCTGCCCACACCCTGGGGAGAACCGATCAAGGACCCGAGCCACAACCTAAAAGAGAGTAATGATGGCCCCTACTTTATATGATTCTTTGAGGATTAAGCCAGCCCACGTAAGTACTCACTGAAAGTTCCTGTGGGTCTCCAGCCCCCGGCGTACTCTACTTTTAACTCCCAAGCTGGGCTCCAAGATACAAGCGATGCTGACCACAGCCCTGAGCTGGCGACCTTTGTCCCCCAACAGACAGACTATAATGTCATTTCATTTACATGAGCTCATCCTCACAGCACTGGGGAAAAGACGCTCAGAAGGCCTCAGAGAGATGGAATCACATCCATCCATCTCTCTGGGCTGCACAACACCCTCTACCCCCATCCCCACCCTCAGGGCCCCCGGGAAAGCCTAGGGCTGGGGGGCAAGAGGGCTTTTGATCTGACAAATTTACACATCACCGTCTATGTGCCATGACCAAGCAGAATCACCAAACCCACCCTAGACACAGCTGTTTCCATTTAAATCCTAATGAATGAAAGACAATCACTGAAATGTAAGCTTTGAAACACCCGAACTCTGTCAAAGCAAAGTCACACAGAACAGTTCTTCTTTCAGTGATGGGCGAAGGGTGATGGGCAGCCATTCCTCTGCTGGAAAATGAAATCTGTCTCACTCTGCAGCAGGAATAGAGAAGCTGGCTTCAGGCACTCATATTCCCACTTCGCTATTTAACTTCTTTAAGTATATTGTCCATAATTCTAGTCTCTACCTTTACCTAGCATAAGAGGTAAACAAAAGATGTTTGCCATAAATACAGATTGGCCCTTGAACAACATGGAATTTGGGTGCCCAACCCCCTACACAGTTGATAATCCACATAGAAATTAAAGTGCCCTCTGCACATGCGGATTCCCAGCTGCCAGCTGGTCCTTGAACAACAGAAGTTTTAACTGTACAGGTTCAGTTGAGAAGGCTAAAAGGGCTAATTCCAATGTAACCCTGATATTTGGGGCTAGTGATCTGAATCCAAGATAGTAAAAGCTCTGTGTACATTCCTGATAACCTATAATTAAGTCCCTCTCTCCTTCCCTGATACTGATCTTGTAGAACCTGTTACTGTGAGCAGTGCATTGCCCCGAGAGAGGGTTATTAACTCTGGCGCCAGGCCAGACCATCAGATATGGCCTGGAGACCCCTAACACCTGCGGGCCCTCTTGCAAAGCCTTCGTAAAGGACCAGAAGCATAATCCATGTTTGTGGGACAAGGACCACAGGGAGGGAGATATAAAGGAAAGCCCCATGCGTGTTCCTTCACTCAGATTTGGAAGGCTGTTCCCTGAGTCCGCCTGCGTATTAAACAGTATCCCCCCTTTTCTTTGAAGTGTCTTTGGTTTTCTTTGGTCTTCTGCAACACAGTGAACTGAGTGATCACCTGAGAAAAAATCCACATATAAGTTGACCTGCACAGTTCAACCCACATTGCTCAAGGGCCAAATGTATATGGGAAACAAGCAAACACCTCGAATTTAAATACAGGAGTAGACAGCAAAGGAAAGAAGGAGGAGAGAGTTGTTAAAAAGGGCTTCAGTTTATTAAAAAGTCATAATTCTATAATGTTTAAAAAGACATGCAATAGTGTTTCATTACCTGGTAATCAGTGACTCAAGTCTTGCTAAAAATAAGTGTCCTACTATAGGCCTTTAAATGGGGAACCTGCTTAATAAATGGTATAATTTATAATAAGCAGAAGGAGAATGCTGCCAATAACACAGTAGAGTAAAATGTTCCTTTTGACCTTTTTAAACAACAAATTAGACATCCATCCGCAAATAAAAGCTCCCCTGTGGGTGTTGTGGGGACTTGAGGAGGGTCACCCACCCGGACACACAGTGACAGGCAGACAAAACTCGGAACCACCCATGGAACCACAGGCCTGCCCTGACCCTTCTCCCCATAGCTGGAATGAAAACCTAGAGAATGCCAGTGCTGACCTGGGCATACAGACAAGGGAGGATTTGCACATGTCCTGACGTTTTGCAGGGAGATTCCAGTACACTACTAGAGCAGTAGTGGTTCCCAAAGGGGGCACATGCCCCACACGGGGCAATTTGACTTTTAAGGAGGGCAATTGAGAATGAGTTATTAACAGTGAATTTTTTGCATTTCTTATGGTTCCAGGGACCTCATATATATAGTATATAAATATATATTGTGACATATTTATGCATTTCAGTTCTCTATTATATTTTAAAACTTTATTTGCTATTTTTTCATATGATTTCATATTATTATTATTATTATTATTATTATTATTATTATTATTTTAACAATCTCTTAGTGATTTCTTCCTCAGAACCTCAATTGTTCTTTTGTTCTTTTATTTTTCTCTTTCATGGATGCCAGGATCTTCGGAAGCTTGTTTAGACCAAGTCAATGGCCTCTGAGGCTTCTTCCCTGTGAAAAGGAGTTCACTTTTTAAATAAGAATTGCATGTCACAGGGGGGGAGGGCGAGGGCCATCAGTATTTAGAGATGCTTAGGTGGGGCATGGACAAAAACAGGTTGGGAACCACGGCACTAGAAAAAAACAAACAAACAAACAAACAAAACGGAGCTTGGTCACAGCAGAGGTAGCAGTAGGGGAAACTTCCCAGCACGTCCCACTGAGGGCAGTGGTTGGCAAACCTCGGCTCTCGAGCCACGTGTGGCTCTTTGGCCCCTTGAGTGTGACTCTTCCACAAAATACCACGGCCTGGGCGAGTCTATTTTGAAGACATGGCGTTAGAAGTTTACGTTTAAAAAATGTGCCTCTCAAAATAAATTTCAATCATTGTACTGTTGATATTTGGCTCTGCTGACTAATGAGTTGCCGATCACTGCCCTAGGGAAACAGTGCCCAGGGGCTGATCTCCCCCCTGTGGCCACTTCTGCACCCAGCTGTGCAGAAAGAGGCTGGAGCCAAAGCCAGTTTGGCTCAATGAATAGAGTGTCAGCCTGCAGACTGAAAGGTCCAGGGTTCGATTCCGGTCAAGGGCCTGTATCTCAGTTGTAGGCACATGCCCAGTAGAGGGTATGCAGGAGGCGGCTGATTGATGTCTCTCATCAATGTTTCTAACTCTCTATCCCTCTCCCTTCCTCTCTGTAAAAAATCAATAAAATATATTTAACAAAAAAAGGAAGAGGCTGGAGATGCCCAGCAGGACCTCCAGGACTGGAAGACTGGGAGGACAAAGGGCTGGGAAAGAGGCAAATGAGAATTTCAAAGGGAATGAAAGGAATCGTATACAGCAGGAAGGAAGCCCACTAGCCAGCCTCTGGGATCTCCCACTAGGTCTGCAGGCACCCCCAGTGCCTGAGCACTAAGTCCACCCCCCCCTCCCTTTGTGCCAGCTCCTTGTGTGCTTCTCTGTACAGCACGAGAGAGAACTCTGGCAGACAGGAGCCCACACAGAAAATGGGCAAAGGAGAAACCACATACCTGAGCTATACCACCATCTTCTGGAAAACACGAGATTTCCAGCAAGTTGTAAGAACCAGAGAAGCCATAAAAGCTTAAGGATTCAGTCACAAGAGGAACATGAAGAATGCAGGAAGTGCACCCATAGAGAGGGAGAAAACCCAGATAATATAACACCCTCAAACGGAATCCCCATAGAAGCTAACTAGCAAAGAAAGATGTAGGAGGTGTCTGCTGCTTCAAATGTGAAAACAGCAATGAAATATTGCAAAGAACATGAAAAATCAAGAAATCATGTCATTGCAAAAACAATTCTCCACTGAGTTCAAAGGCATAGAATTTGTGACCTAGCTGAAAAAGAATTCAAAATTGCTGTCTTGACAAAGTTCAATGAACTACAAGAAAACTCAGATTCAATTCACCAAATTGTCAAAAAAATATATACATGATCAAAATGAGTTTTAACCAAGAAGATAGAAATCATAGAAATTCTGGAGCTCAAGAACTCAGAGTGAGGTGAAACATGCAATAGAGGGCATCTGCAGAGCAAATGGAAGATGGAGAGAGTGAGCTAGAGGACATGATTGTGAAATAACACAGTCAGGGGAGAACAAAGAAAAAAGAATGAAGAGTGAAAAGAGCATATGTGACCAATGGGATTCCTGAAGGAGAAAAGAGTTAGAAAGGAGCAGACAATGTATTAAAAGAGACAATAGTTGGGCCCGGTCAGCATGGCTTAGTGATTGAGCATCAACCTATGAACTAAGATGTCATGGTTCAATTCCTGGTCAGAGCACATGCCAGGATTGTGCGCTCAAACCCCAGTGGGGCGTGCAGGAGGCAGCCAATCAATGATTCTCTCTCATCATTGATGTTTCTCTCTCTCTCTCTCTCTCTCTCTCTCTCTCTCTCTCTCTTCCTCTCTGAAATCAATTTTTAAAAATTATATATAGATGTGTGTGTGTGTAAAATAATAGCTGATAATTTCTTAAACCCTGAAGATAACTAGATATCAAAGTTCAGAAAGCTAATAGATCACCCCATTATCTCAATTTAAAAAAAAAAAACAACAAAAAACCTTCTCCAAAGACACATTATAAGAAACTGTCAAAAACAAAAATAATCTAGAAGTAGCTGGGTGGTGAGGGGACACCATAATCTACAAAAAAAGAACCCTATTAGGTTATCAACAGATTTTTCAGCAGAAACCCTACAAGCCAGGAGAAAGAGAAGCCATATTTGAAGTATGGAAGGATAAAAATTGCCAGCCAAGAAAACTCTACCTGGCAAAGTTATCCTTCCAACATGAAGATGTAAAGATTTTCCCAAACAAAACCATCACTTGCAAGAAACGCTAAACAGAGCCCTAGCCAGCATTACTTAGTAGTTGCACTGAAGGATTAGGGCTTAATTCCAGTCAAGGGCATGTACCTGGGTGGACAGATTGGATCCCCAACCCAGGGTTCCTGTGGGAGGCAACCAATCCATGTACTCTCTCATATCTTTCCCGCTCTCATTGTCTTTCCACTCTATAAAAAGAAAAAAGAAAAAAGAAAAAAAAAGAAAGAAATGCTGAAAGGCCTTATTTAAGCTGAAGTGAAAAGACAATCTTCAGCAACATGAGAATGTACATAAAGACACAAAACGCAGATAGAGGTGTGTATAGAGTTAGATTTAGAAAACTCAATATGAACAGCGATGCGCTAACCATTTAACATAGCATAAAGGTCAAAGGAAATAAGTATTAAAATAACTACAGCTATTACTTGTTAACAAATACACAATATAAAGAGGTGAGTGATATAAAAAGGGGAGTTAAAGGGTGGAGCTTTTGTAGATGATCTAAGTTGAATTGCTAGAAGCTTAAAATGGGCAGTTATTTATAATATGTTTTATGTAAGCTTCATGGAACCACAAAGCCAAAATCTAGAGCAGATGTACAGGAATAATGGAGATGCAGAGCATACGACTGTGGAAAATTACCAATTTACAAATGGAGGCAGAAATTGAAGGAAAAGGGAACAACAAAAACACAAAACAACCAGAAAATAGTAAGTTGACATTAGAAACATCAAAAATATTATATATGAACATTAGAGTTATAACATTAGAAACAATAATGTTAGAAAATATCAGAAATCAAAAACTCTGTAAATGGACTAAACTCACCAATTAATAGGCAGAGAGTGGCTGGTTAGATTTAAAAAATTAGACTCTGCTATAAGCTGCCTACACTTCTGTTTTAAAGACACACAAAGACTCAAAGAGAAAGGATGAAAAGAGACATTCCATACAAGTAGAAACCAAAAGAAAGTGGGGATAGCTGTACTTATAGCAGACAAAATAAACTTCAAGCCAAAACCAGTAGATAAAAAAGGTCATTATGTAATGATAGAGGGATAGATTCATTAAAAAGTTAACAATTATAAATACACAAGCATCCAACATCGGAGGACCTAAATATAATAAGCAAACACAAACAAATCCAAAGGGAGAAGTAAATCAAACAATAATAATATGGGACTTCACTATCCTACCTTCAACAATGGAAAGATCATCCAGACAGAAAATCAAAAAGGAAACAATGGACTGACTTGAGCTATACATCAAATCAAGTGAATTTAGCATTACAAAACACTCCATCCAACAGGAGCAGCTACATGTTCTTCTCTTTATCCAAGAGAGCCCATAAGATAGGACATAAAACAAGTCTTGGTGAATTTAAGAAAATTGAAATCATACCAATTATCTTTTCCATCACAATGGCATGAAATTAGAAATCAACAACCAGAGCACCTGACACCATAAAATTGTGAGGAAATATAGGGAAGAAACTCCTCCTCGATGTTGGCCTGGATAATGATTTTTTCATGGTACACAAAGAGCACAAGCAAAAATCAACAACTAGACCCAGCCGGCATGGCTCAGTGGTTGAGCACTGACCTATGTAGCAAGAGGTCACGGTTGGATTTCCGGTCAGGGCACATGCCTGGGTTGTGGGCTCCATCCCATGTGGGGCATGCAGGAGGCAGCCGATTAATGATTCTCTCACCATTGATGTTTCTATCTCTCTCTCCCTTTCCCTTCCTCTCTGAAATCAATAAAAAATACATTTTAAAAAAAAAATCAACAAGTGGAACTAGATCCAACTAAAAAGCTCAGCACAGGGCCCTAGCCAGTATAGCTCAATTGGTTAGATCACCATCCCATACACCAAAAGTCAGTGGGTTTAATGTTGGATCATGGCACAAAACTAGGTTGCTGGATTGATCCCCAGTTGGGGTGCATGTGTAGGGCACTGGGAGAGAAATGGAGGTGAGGCAGCCAATTGATGTTTTTCTCTCTCTCCCTTTCTCGCTCTAAAATCAATTAAAAATAAATAAATAAATAAATAAATAAATAAAATAAAATAAAATAAAATAAAAAGTTCTGCACAGTAAAAGAAACCATCAACAAAATGAAAGGCAACCTAGGAATGGAAGAAAGTACTTGCAAACCATACATCAGATAAGGGGTTAATGACAAGATATATAAACAATTCATACAAATTAATAATAACAACAAAAAACAAATAATCTGTGCCCACTGGCTGGTACGGCTAAGTTAGTTGGGTGCCATTCTGTGCACTGAAAACTTGCGGTTTGATACCCAGTCAGGGCATGTGCCCAGGTTGCAGGCTACATCCCCAGTAGGGGCATGCAGGAAGGAGCCAATGGATGTTTCACTCTCACATGGATGTTTCTCTCTCTCTTCCCCTCTCCCTTCTTTTCTCTCTCAAAATTACTAAAAATATTTTTTTTAAAAACAGCCCAATAAAAGTGACCAGAGAAACTAAATAGAAGACATTTCCCAAAGAAGACATTCAAATGGCCAAAAGATACATGAAAACATGCACAACATTAGTAATTATCAGGGAATACAAATCAAAATACCTGTCACAATAGCTATCATCAAGAAGACCAGAGATAACAAATGTTGGCGAGGATGTAGCAATAAAGGAGCCCTTGGACACTGTTGGTGGGGATGTAAATTGGTGTAGCCACTATGGATCACAATGTGGAGTTCCTAAAAAAGTTAAAATTAGAACTACCATATAATCAGCAATTACATTTCGAAGTATATATCCAAAAAACATTACAATAAGATCTCAAAGCGTGAAAATTACCCAACTGTCAGCAGATGACTGGATAAAGATGTTGTCACATATGCAGTAGTTACCAGGAGCTGAGGAGTCGGGGATGGGAGATGGTATTTAAGGGTAGGACCCTGGAACCAGGAGATAAATAATTCCTAGAGACCTAATGCACAGCACAATGACTACCCACAACACTGTGTTATAAACTTCACAGCTGCCAAAACAGAACTGTACAGAGCTAAGTGAAAGCTGACAATGTAACATTCTGGTATTAAAAAATGGTTTATTCCTTTAAGCAGTGGAGAAATTTCCTCCATGATCTAGTTCACGTGATAAATTTACTTAGATTAAATATGAATCATAAAAGACAAACTTTTGGCCAAACTTGTATTATCGTCAAATCCAACTTACTAGAAACCAAGATGGTGGCATAGGTAAATACCTAAACTGCTGCCTCACACAACAATTTTAAAACCACAACTAAAAGACAGAACAGACATCATCCAGAACCATAGGAAAGCTGGCTGAGTGGGAATTCTACAACTAGAAGGAAAGAGAAAAGCACATTGAGACTCAGAGGAGTTGAAAAAAGCTGAGATACGGAGATGCACACGTGGAAAGGATGGGCGGCCGGGTGCCTGGCTGGCTTCCTCTAGCAGGAGGGAGATGGAAACTCTGGATTGCACTGAACCTCACTTCTGACTGCACTGAACGCCAGTTCTGGGCAAGACTCATACTATTGTGAAAAGGGAGGAGTGCAGGGAAACTTAGGGGTGCCACAAAAGACAGAGGTCTGGAGGTGTGTGCATAGAGGGCTGACTGCTGATAGTGCCACTGGCTTTCTCTAGTGGGACGGAGACGGAACCTTCCAACTGCACTGAAATCCAGGTCTGACTGCACTGAACCCCAGTTTCGGGCAAGGCCCTGGGGACCCCAGACTCATGTGGGTCCCGGAGCGCATGGAAACTCGGGGGAGCCAGAAAGGCGGAGATCTAGAGGCTCATGAGTGTGACTGTGTGCAGAGAGGGCTGCAGCGATTACCCAGGGGCTCAGGGGAAGCCAATGCTCTCTGCTCAGCCCTGAGACTCTGCCCAATCCAAACTAGCACAGAGGATTTTGCAGTCTTGCAAGTCTTAAGGCAGAGTCCAGCACAGAAGTTCTCCTGGCATTGACACAGCTGATCTTCACAACCAATTGGCTTGGGGGTCAATTCCCCCCAGTGATACCAATAACAATCAAGACTTAACTACAACAAGCCTGTACACACAGACCACAAAGGGGTGCACCAAGAAAGCCCACCTCAAGTAACTGGGGAGGCGGAGCTACTGGACCATATAGGACACCTAACACACAAAGCTACTCTACCAACTCAGGGAAGCAGCAAAAATGCGGAGACAAAAAAACCACAGATCACAATAGAAAGAAATGGAGGAAAACTAACGACTGGATATAGAATTCAAAACCATGGTTATAAAGTTTTTCAAAAATATCCTAGAAAAGGTGGATAAATTTAGCGAGACCCAAGAGGAGATGAAAAAGGGCCAACTAGAAATTAAACATAGACTGACTGAAATAAAAAATATTATACAGAGACCTAACAGCAGACTAGAGGAACACAAGAATCAAGTCAAAGATTTGAAATACAAAGAAGCAGAAAACACTCAAATGGAAAAGAAAAAGGAAAAAAGAAAAAAAAAAGTGAAGATACTGTAAGGAGTCTCTAGGACAACTTCAAGCATACCAACATCAGAATTATGGGTGCCAGAAGAAGAGAGCAAGCAAGATACTGAAAATCTATTTGAAGAAATAATGACTGAAAACTTTCCCTACCTGGTGAAAGAAATAGATTTACAAGTTCAGGAAGCACACAGAACCCCATATAAAAAGAATCCAAAGAGGACCACACCAAGACACATCATAATTAAAATGCCAAGAGCAAAAGACAAAGAGAGAATATTAAAAGAGAAAAACAGTTAATTACCTACAAGGGAGCACCCATAGCACTGTCAGCTGATTTCTCAACAGAAACTATGTAGGCCAGACGGGAGTGGCAAGAAATATTCAACGTGATGAATAGCAAGAACCTACAACCAAGATTACTCTACTCAGCAAAGCTATCATTCAGAATTAAAGGCAGATAAAGAGCTTCACAGATAAGAAAAAACTAAAGGAGTTCATCAGCACCAAATCAGTATTATATGAAATGCTGAAAGGTACTCTTTAAGAAGAGGAAGAAGAAGCAAAAGGTAAAGATAAAAATTATGACAAATACATATCTATCAACAAATGAAGTAAAAATCTGATGACCAGAATAAACTGGTGAATATAATAGAATCAGGGGCATAGAAAGGAAGTGGACTGTCAATTCTCAGGGGGAAAGGAGAAAGGGGGTTGCAGGGAGAGATTGGGCAAAAATCATACACCTATGGATGAGGACAATGCGGGGAAGGTAAGGGCAGAGGGTGGGGTGGGAACCAGGTGGAGGGGAGCTATGGGGGAATAAAGAGGACCAATTGTAATAATCTGAACAATAAAGATTAAATTAAAAAAAATAAAAATTATAAAGCAAAAAAAAAAATCCAACTTACTAGGGGCTGAATTTGAGTTTTTAACATGGTGATAAAATTAAAAATTTCTGTAAGATGTACAATTTACATTTTATTGTGTGATCTGAAACTGACTTGAAGTTTAAACTAAGTTTCTGTTAGAATGTCACCTTTAAAGCATGGTTATGTTTAAAAGATCATTTTTAAAAATATTTTTCTCAAAGTTTCAAAGTACATACCTAGTCAAGGAAAGAAACTGAAAAACAGTACAGTCATGGACAACAGTTCAGCACATGCAACAAGTACTTCTATGTGTGCAAAATAAAATTTCAGAAAACACTTCCATATCCCAAGAGTCTCCCAATCTCATTAAGGAGACAGGATTAGAAAAATAATCAAGTAACAACATAAAGCAACATGTGGTAAGGTTCAAAATGAAAATACGTTATTAGTAATTACTTTTTACCAAATACAATAATGCACACTGTTACTGTTGATAAGAAGAATCAGAGTGTGTGTCTTTGAAAATGCTAATACAAAAATACTAATTTTCTCCTATAGATGTACACAGAAACTTTACCTTTCAATTCAAACCTGTTGCCATTGATAAAAGAACATGTCACTGAGGCACCTTCCCTGAGGTTCTTCATGATTCCTAAGTCTCAGCTCAACAACAACAATTCTATTCTCTGAGTTACACATGGGAATGGGCAGCAGATTTTTATATTACCCATAAGCTTCAAAAAAATGATTTTGTGTTCTTTACAACAGCCATATAGGCTTTCAGAGGCCCTACTACTTTCCATGGCACACTGCCAAGTCTAGGAAAATAAATTCAAATAAGGGAACATATCACACTTCATTTTATAAAGCCAATATAAAGTATAACTTTGATATCCAAACCAGATAAGGATGTAGAAAGAAAGAAAAATCATCAATCATTCTTTCTCATATTCAAAAGTATTAAATATATATAGCACACCATGTTTACAAATTAAAAGAGAAAAAAAACAGAAAACAAAGAACAAGATTATCACCATCCGTTATGGATTAAATTATATTCCCCTAAACATGAAGTCTTAACTCCCCGTCTAGGGAATATGACCATTTGGGTAATCCAGTCCTTGCACAAGATCAAATGAAGATGAGGTCCTTAGGGTGGGCCCTAATCCAATGTTACCGATGTCCTTATAAAAAGGGGAAATTTAGGCACAGAGATATATACACAAAGAGGAAGGACAGTAAAGCTACAGAATGCCTGAGGCCCCAGAAGCTAGGTGAGAGGCGGGAAACAGATTCTCCCTCAGAAGGACCAATACTGTCCATCACCGACCTCAGACTCTACCCTCCAGAACTGTGAGACAATGAATTTATATTGTTATGGCAGCCCTAGCAAACTAACACTATATCTCTACCCAACACTGACCTGGAAGACTTTGCTAGGCTGAAAAATAAAATAGTTGTAAATAATTTAAAATGATAATTATTTACAGATAATTTTAGTGTTTGCATAGACTCTCACAATCTATTACAATTGTTTTAAAGTTTAGAAATATTGTTTAATTAAAAAAATCAATATATGTGACCTGAGAAAGAAGATACGTACTTACTATAAAGGGCTCCTGGTGGCTGATGGGGCTCAAATTAAAAAAATTAAAAAGCAGAGCCTAGCAACTATTTGCATGCAGGGACCTCTCTCACAAATTATACTTCAGGGAGGAGCCTGCACTGAGCTGCCTGCCTGCACTGTGTTTCTGGCATCTGAGCTAACCCTTAAAAGGAGTTCCTAGAATAGTATTTCAACCAATAGGGCTGAGGCTTTTCATCCAATCAGAGCTGTGCAGCTATATAGCGATAGTCTCCCTCCACACTAACCAATCAGAGAGGCTCCATTCTGATCAATTGGGACACCATGTTTTGGACCAATCAAACTATGATGATTTGGAGTTCTCATTTGCATGAGGACAGACCAATCTGTGCAGGAGTGAGGCCCTACCACTGGAACCAGAAGTGAGGATTTCTGTCCATATAAACCCCTCCCCTCTAGTTCCAGGAGTGCACATTCCCTTTCCACAAAACACTGAACACTGTGCCCTGGCTGGAGTTGAAACACTAAAGATGAAACACAGAAGATGCCTTGTTGGAGCAGAGCAGACCTGCGCAGAGCAGAGCTACGTGGCTGGAGAGGGGCCTGCCAGGTCCCAGGGCTGTCTTGCAATCATGCTGTGCTGCTTCATAATGGAGCTATAACACTATTAAGCTTTCCCACAGTTGTGCTGTATCACAACTGAGCGGTTTGCACTGAATAAAGTTTCCTTCTTCATTGCCCCACAAACTGGGGATTTCCGTTGGCATTGAATTGGTGCCAACATCTATCAGTTGACAAAATTAATCTGCATTCCTACATAGAACAACAATTAAAAAACGTTAACCTTAACAAAAGACATTTACAATGGCATAAAAAATTAGACATGACGCAATTTTATCTAACAAAGATGTATATAATATTTATGAAGAAAATCACAAAATCTTGTAAAACTTTAAAGAAGACCGAAATTATAATCCCAGCAAACTCTTCTGTAGAAATTGACAAGCTGGTTGTAAAATTTAAATGGAAATCAAAATACAATCATGTCCTTTTTCCCCAGCTGCAAGGTAAGGTGCTGGGTTCTTCCAAGGAAGCTAAGTTTGCATTGGGATGAGGCCCTCACTTCATCGGGCAACTAGCTCCACTCCCGGCAGCGTTCACCCACTCTCACCATGGCCTCACTCTTGGAGCTTGCCTGCATCTACTTGGCCCTTATCCTGCCCGACGATGAAGTGATGGTAATGGTAATGGTGATGGTGACGGAGGATAAGATCAATGCCTCATTAAAGCAGCTGGTGTAAATGTTGAACCTTTCTGGCCAGGTTTGTTTGCAAAGGCTCTGGCCAATATCAACATTGGGAGTCTCATCTGCAATGTAGGGGCTGGTGGACCTGCCCCCTCCACCGCTGCTGCCCCACCTGAGGAGATGAAAGTGGAAGCCAAAAAAGAAGAATCTGAGGAGTCTGATGATGACATGGGCTTTGGTCTTTTTGACTAAACTGGCTCTTTTGTAACACAGTCAATAAAAGCCGACCTCCGGCCCTAACTGGTTTGGCTCGGTGGATAGAGTGTCAGCCTGTGGACTCAAGAGTCTCAGATTCGATTCCAGTCAAGGGCATGTACCTTGGTTGCGGGCACATCCCCAGTGGAGAGTGTGCAAGAGGCAGCTGAATCGATGATTCTCTCTCATCGATGTTTCTAACTTTCTATCCCTTTTCTTTCCTCTCTGTAAAAAAATCAATAAAATATATTTAAATAAAAATAGAATCATGTGTCATATAATGTTTGATCAACAACAAACAGTATAAACAAGGATGTCCAATACAATTACAATAGAACTGAAAATGTCCAGCCGAGACCGGTTTGGCTCAGTGGAATAGACCATTGGCCCGCGAACTGAAAGGTCCCAGGTTCGATTCCAGTCGGGGGTATGTACCTTGCTTGCGGGCAAATCTCCAGTGTGGGATGTGCAGGAGGTGGCTGATCGATGTCTCTCTCTCATCGATGTTTCTGACTTTCTATCCTTCTCCCTTCCTCTCTGTGAAAAATCAATAAAATATATTTTAAAAGAAGAAAAGAAAATGTCCTATTGCCTAATGACATTGTCCATGTGGTGACAGCACATCACAATGCATTATTTTCATGTTTGTGGTGATGCTGGTGCAAACAACCCTACTGTGCTGCCAGTCATATAAAAGTATAGCACATCCCATTATGTATAATACATAATTGTTGACAGTAATAAACAGCCATGTTACTGGTTTATATATTTACTATACTACACTTTTAATCATTATCTTAGAGTATGCTCTTTCTATTTATTTAAAAAAAAAAAAAAAGTGTGCCGAAACCGGTCTGGGCTCAGTGGATAGAGGGCCGGCCTGCAGACTGAAAGGCCCCAGATTCAATTCCGGTCAAGGGCATGTACCTTGGTTGTGGGCACATCCCCAGTGGGGGGTGTGCAGGAGGCGGCTGAATTGGTGTCTCTCACATCAATGTTTCTAGCTCTCTCTCCTTCTCCCTTCCTCTCTGTAAAAAATCAATAAAATATATTTTTTTAAAAAGTGTGCTATAAAACACATTTCTCATTTATCTCATCACCTGATTGCATCATTTTATCTTGTGCTTGACTTAATCTTTGGTTGCTTTGTACAGTAACTGCTGTATAGGCTTATACCCTAGAAGCAAGATGTTATATCATCTAGCTTAGGTGTGAAGTAGGCTATCTATGTTGTCTAGGTTTGTGTAAGCACACCGTATGATGTTCGTACAACAAGAATGTATCTGAGTCATGAAGCAGCACATGACTCCCTAGAATAGTCAAAACAACCTTGAAATGAAGAACAAAGTTGAAGACCTACATTAACTGATTTAAAAACTGCTATAAAATTGCAGTAATTAAGATGTCCGGAAAGACAGATCAATAGAATAGAAGAAAAAGTTCAAAATTAGACCCACATATACACTCAACTGATTCTTGACAAAAGCACTAATGTGATTCAAGGGAGAAAGGAAAGTCATTTCAATAAATGGTGCTGGAACAAATGGATAACCTTACGAGGAAAAAGTTAACATTAATTATCCCTACCTCATGCCATACAGACTAATTAATTTGAGAAATATCAACTTATTTTAAAAGTAAAATCTAAAACACAGAAGACTGCCTTTGAGAACTTGAGGTACATAAAGATTTCTTAGAATACAAACAGCACTAACCATAAAAGAAAAAGTTAATAAACTAGATTTTACAAAACCTAAAATAAAACTTGCATCCATTGAAAGACATCATTATGGAAATGAATAGGCAATCCCCAGACTGGGAGAAAAGATCGCAATAATATATGTGGCAAACGGCTCACACATATCCAGAATATACAAAAAAACTCCTACAAACAAAAAGCCACAATGATGTACCATTTCAAAAGTATCAGAATCACTACAATTAAAAAGTTGACAACACTAAAAAAAAAAAAAAAAAAAAAAAGACTGCACTAGATGTTAATAAGGATGTAGAACAACTAGAAGCCTCATACTTTGTTGGAAGGAGTCGAAAATGGTACCATCCCTTTGGAAAACTGTTGCTTTTTTATAAAGTTAAACATGCATTTATCCTGTCACCCCACAATACCACATTTAATGTTTCCATTTGTGTCGAGTATATACCAATATCCACAAAGACTCATACAAGAATATGCAGAGCAGCCTTATTCAAAATTACCACACAAAGGGAATCCGCTGCTTTACCAGCTTGTACCCAGTTCCTCAGTCTCAGCAATGGAGACTGACCTGGTGTCTGGACTGAGGTGGCCCGGAGAAGTCAGGTGGTGGGGACTCAGCCTGGCTCAGGGCAGCTTGCTAATTAATAAGCAGGAATGGTGTGCAGAGTTACTAGGGGACCTCTGCCCAGAGTCCAGCCCCTGTGTTTACATCCCTGCGGCACTGAGCATAAACTCCAACCCTCCCATTCTCCTTCCTGGTCTCGGATCACCCCACCCTCATCTTTCCTCTCCCAGCCACCCTGTCATAGGTATGGAGCAAGTGAGGCAGGTGTGACTGGACACATTTTTTTTTTCTTTTGGCCTAGCCTACATTCCTGACTGAATGAATAGCCAAATCACAAACTCAAAATTCTTCATTGGGTGGGTTTGGACAAACCTTGCTAAGCAAAAGTTCTTCCATTGCAAGCTACCTGCAGAAGTTCTCTTCATGTTAGCAAAATGAAATGTTATTGAAGTCCTCTACTCCAAACAACTCATTCCTTTGGGTGACACCACTGGCACTCTGACAATCACCTTTACAGTTTGTAGAAATAAAACACTTCATAAAATCACATTCGTCTCAAAACTTTAGTTAGCACCAAAAGATGAATTTGAATGGTCTGTGGGCCAATCAGCTCTCCTCTTTAAGATACAAATTGACTATAATTACAATCAGCATCATCTCTAGAACAAAGAAAATATTAAGTATTTTCCTGCCACTCTAAAGGCAGATGACATTTGATAAGATTCAAAGGCTCAGTGGTCACGAACCTAATTTTTTGTGTGATAAAAAAGCTTAACATTTTTGTTCTTTAACCTGCAGCTGCCGCAGAAAAAGCTCTCCCAAATCTTACTCCAGGTAACATCGAAGGGTGACTGGGAGACTGGGCACATAGAACGAAGACATAGATGAAGGGAACGAAAGACACTTCTGTCCCACTTCATACGGGCGCAGGAGGGAGAGCTGCTTCCTGGGGCCTAGGCATCAGTGACCTACCTTCCCTCAGGACCCAGGGAAGTTTCATGACCACTGCTCTTGTCACTTGAGAGGGACACGGAATGCAACTAGACATTAAGTTAAAGTGATTGAGTCATGCCACCATTGTGGTGCTCTTGAAAAAACTGTATCCCCACTGCCTAACCATGAGATCACTCCAAACTACCCCACACTGAGTACATTCTATGAAGTCCCCAATGGTCCTCAGAGTGCTAGGGTCATGAAAAACAAGGCAGCAGCCCTGGCTGGTTTGGCTCAGGGAATAGAACATCAGCCTGGGGACTGAAGGGTCCCAGGTTCGATTCCAGTTAAGAGCACGTGCCCGGGTTGCAGGCTGGATCCCCAGTGGGGGCGTGCAGAAGGCGCCAATTAATGATTCTCTCTCATCATTGATGTTTCTATCCTTGATGTTTCTCTCCCTCTCTTTTCCTCTCTGAAATCAATAAAAAAATCAATGAAAAACAAGGTGGCTGAGGAACCGTCACAGATTAGAGATCAAAAGCAGGACCGTAGAACAGAAAAGACATTAGTAGAATAACTGATGAAATCAAATAAAGTGTGGTCAGTAGTACTGATAGTGAAGTATTAGTTTTGATCACTACACTGTGGCCATGCCAGAAGTCAGCAAGGGGGACCTGAGTGTAGGTGAGCGCGGTACTGTTTTCAACCCCTTAGTAAACCAGTTATTTTGAACATAAAGTGAACATAAAAAAGGAAATGTAATCACAGTTTTTTATTTATCATTTTACCTTGGATTATTTAAAAAAGAGGAGAGGTGAGAATCTCCTTTTCTAGCAGGAAAAGAGATGCTCAGAACAAGCTGTGTCAGTAACCCAAAAGGTGAAAATGAACACCATGGTCAGCAGCCCAGCGGACTCCTGAGGCAACTCAGGCCGTGGAAGTGATTCCATGATCTTTTTTTTTTAAAAAAAAAGTTCTTTTATTGATTTCAGAGAGAGGAAAGGAGAAGGAGAGAGGGATAGGAACATCAATGATGAAAGAGAATGACTGATCAGCTGCCTTCTGCATGCCTCTAACTGGAGATCAAGCCTGAAACCCTAGCTTGTGCCCTGACTGGGAATCAAACTGTGACTTCCTGGTTCATAGGTTAATGCTCAACCACTGAGCAACGCCGGCCAGGCCCTATGATCTTTCTTATTCAGTAACTTTTGGGGGTGAATTTTCTAAATTTGGTGTCCCAACTTAAAATTACAGGGATGAATAATATCTACCTATTACGTTTTTCTCCTGAGAGTGTATTTCAAAGGGGAGACTTTTGGACCTTTGGTCATTTGAAATATTTCATAGATGAATTCAGACTGGATTGGGGTAAATGTCAGCTGACTCCTGCTGGGTCCAAAATCTGATATCCTCTGAGCTTTTAGGAGAAGCAGGCAGGTGGGAGGCCTTGATGGTGAGCAGAAGGGTTTCAGGTATGCAGAACTGGGAGGAGCAAAGATGAGACCTCCTAACCGCCCCATCTGCATAAGGTTCAAGGCCCTGGAGCTAACCTGGGCCACACAGTGAGGGGTGGTCAAGTGAGCTTGATGCAAAGCAGACATTCTCAATATTAATCTGGGGATCCTGAGATCCAGGATCTTGGCCAACTCTTTTGATTTTAAACAAGTCTCTTAGACACCTCAGGGCCTGTCACCTCCTTGTAAAATAGGAATGGGACTGGTTGACATGCTTCCCCTGCACTGTTATCTAGCTCCTTGGAGGCACAAGGTGGTGACACTATTGAAGGGCAGCTAAGACATTTGGAAGGAGCCAAAACTAGTTTGGCTCAGTGGATAGAGCATCAGCCTGCGGACTAAAAGGTCCTAGGTTGGATTCCGGTCAAGGGCATGCATCTTGGTTGTGGGCACAACCCCAGTTGGGGTGCGTGCAGGAGGCAGCTGATCGATGTTTCTCTCTCATCAATCTTTCTAACTCTCTATCCCTCTCCTTTCCTCTCTGTAAAAAATCAATAAAATATATTAAAAAAAAAAAAAGACATTTGGAAGGCTCCCTGTTCAATGCTCTCTTCATGCTCACAACGAGCCTAGAAGGCGACTACTATTAGTCCACCTGCAGGGAATGGAGGTTCAAAAGGTTGAATGACCATGGAGAGCGGAGATTCCAACCCAGGCAGCTTGCCTCAAGAGCACACACCTTACCGACTGAGCCACATGGCTGCTCAAGGGTACAGTTGCTCCTGTTGTTCCAATTCTAGACAAAGGATGAGCACCACTGAATGCAGCCCTGGCTGACACCTAAAAAGGCTGACTCTTGAGAGCCCCTAGTCACTGGGTTTGGGCGGATGCTGAGTACTTGATAGAAGTGATGTCCTTTCATGCTCACATTACTGTAAAAGGTGGGATTATTATGGGCAGACAGATTTCTGGTGGCTTGCTCCAGATTACACAGCTACCAGGTGATAAAACAGGGACTTCAAACCATTTCGCTTTCTGATTCCAAGGACATATTCTTTCCACTCTGTTGACTGAAAGGGGCAAGTATGATTTCAGATGCTCTCTTAGAATTCAGTCCTGCTGAAGAAAGCAACAACTCTACCTACGAGGTCACTGTGATGACTGTCCTGGCATAGTGCCTCCTATAGGGCCTTTACTCAGCATGGCCTGGTCTTCTCACCCTGAGCTAGAGCAGGCACCCTAATAGCTCCTCTCATCCTGCCCCCTTTGGTTTCTCTGCATCAGAATGGGCTACCTACTCTCTGACCCCTTTTGTCACAAATCAGTGGGACTCAGTGTCAGCAGGTGATTTGCCTTGCTAAATTTCAGATACAGAATGATCTCCTTACATGTTTCACTACCAACCTAGTAATCTTATCAAAGCAGGATATATTTTTATGTGACATAAATTGTCCTTACAGAACCGCAACCATGCTAGGCCCAGGTTCTTCCCTAAATTCTCACAGACATCGGCTCAATCTTGAGATTTGCCAGGAATCCACAACAAATTTATTGACTTGTGCCAAACACAACTTGTCCCTCTTTTGAAAACGAGGACCTACCAAACAACCAGTTCACGTTCTTTTGCACTCTTGTAACAGAGATCACAAAAGACTAGTTATAGCACAATAAACTTGTTCCAATGACCTGAAAGGGTATATTTTTAAAAAATACAGCTCAAGCCAAACATCTAACTGGTCACCTTGACATTATTCTGGCACATACCAATGTATGACTCATCACAGATAGTATCCTTTTCTTGGGCAACACTAATCAAACTTATTTAACTACATATGTAAATACATATAATAGTGAGCATGTACATGCATATATATCATTTATATACACCTTATATACGCATATACACACTTTATATATGCATATAATTTGTATTGCCTATGTATATATCATATATGCCCTATAATATAAATGTCAACAGTCATAACTGAAGAAGGGACTTGGGGGAGGGGAAAGAGGAAGGGAAGAGGCATAGACTGGGAGTATGGGTCTCTAGGGCATTTTCTGCCTAACATTTTCCTCAGTACTGGACCTCAAACAGCTACAAAGAATTATCCAGTGTCTTCTGGATGTTGGGCAATTTTTCTTTTATATATATTGTTTTTCTTGAATCTTTAACTTACTTGATGGCAGCTACTTGACTATCAAGAAAAGATCTTGGTCTCAAATCACCTGCAAGACTTCACAACACACCCAGTGACTGCTCCCATTCTGCACAGCGCACTCAGGCTGATGAGGGCCTCCAATTAGCTTGCTACTTCTACATTCAGATTTAGTAGTTAGCATTTTTTAATAAAGAGAAACAGGCCAGGTTTACCACAGAAGAGATGAGCTGTAAAGTGTGGGCCAAATTACTTGGCAGTCAGTATCCAAACACCTGGTCACCACAAATGATTAATGTATTCCTAATGAGCACTGGATTCAGCCCAAGATAAAGATGCGTAACTCATTAAGTAAAACTTCCTTGAGCTTTGCTAAAGGATCACAAATGTTTAATATTGGCATGAAGGAATAAGCCATAATAACAACTTGGGTTTTCCTGAAAAGAAATGCTAACTGCAAATCAGGTCTAGAATACTGAGCACTTTTTAAACAGCAAGCTCTGTGCTTTTAAAACTTGTCAGCTGGAGCTGTTTAATGGAAGAATAGGCCCTTACAAATCCCTGTGCTAAGGGTCAGGCAGAGGCTGCAGCATACTGAAAACCTGCAGTGATGCACTAACTCCTCCCCATTCGAGGGCCGGAGGATTGCTGCTGGAGGTGGACATGGAGGAGGAAAGGCAGGGTTTCACCTGGCTCCTTTGTATAATGTATATACTGTGATGTGCACAGCAAATTGGGATCAGAACCCACCATGGGTCTAACTCCAGAGGAAAGCATTCACTGTGTTAACCATTACAGTTGATTGTTGAACAACACGGGTTAAAACTGCATGGGTTCACTAATACATGAATTTTTCAAAAACAAATATATAGTTGAAAACAACATTTTATTTATTTTTTGTTAATCCTCACCCAATGATATTTTTCCATTGAGTTTTAGAGAGAATAGAAGGGAGGGGGAGACAGAAACATCAATGTGAGAGAGACACATCAATTGGTTGCCTCCCACATGTGCCCTGGATCAAGCCTGCCCCAGACTGAGTCTGCAACTGAGGTACATGCCCTTGACCAAAATCGAACTTGGGACCCTTCAGTTTGTGGGCTGACGCTCTATCCACTGAGCCAAATCAGCTAGGGCTTCTGGCTGACAATATTTTTAATCTGCAGTTGAGAATCCACAGATGTGGAGGACCAACTATATGCATCATTCAAGGTCAGTGGTTGGCAAACCGTGGCTCTTTGGCCCCTTAAGTGTGGCTCTTCCACAAAATACTATGGCCTGGGCAAGTCTATTTTGAAGTGTCATTAGAAGAAGTTTAAGTTTAAAAAATTTGGCTCTCAAAAGAAATTTCAATCGTTGTACTGTTGATATTTGGCTCTGTTGAGTAATGAGTTTGCCGACCACTATTCTAGGTCATCTATATAAAATTTATATTTTAAATAAAACCCTAATATGCAACTAGACCGAATGTCGGAACAATTGATGGCTATGACATGTGCTGACCACCAGAGGGTGCATGCAGAGCATAGCAGGCATCGGCAGCAGGTAGCAGAGGGCGGAACATAGTGAGAGTCAGCTACGGCAGGATGGTGGAGCAGGTGAGCGGGGCACCAGACCAAGGTGAGGTGCTGGTTGCTGTCATTGGGGCAAACCTCTGGTGGTTACTGAAAATTCTTTGCTCCTGCACGCCGAAGTCCCACCCAGCACTCGCACCCACTGACAATGCCTACCCTGCTTGCACCTGCCGCTTGGCACCAGCCCTAATAGCTCCACACCGTCAGCAGTGACAGGAGCAGGGCTGCCGGTAAAGAAGGGACCAGGGCTACAGCGGGAGGGGCTGGGCGGGGGCACTGAGGATAGGCCAAGACCTGGCCCTGTGCCCACCACAGCCTCGTGGCCCACAGTTCCTTTCAAAGTGCACAAATTCGTGCACTGGGCCCCTAGTTTTATATTAGGGACTTGAGAATCTGAGGACTTGGTGTCTGTGAGGACAATTGTAACTAGTAGTTAAGTTTGGGGGAGTCCAAACACAGATTTTTGCCTTTGCAAGGTTGACTGGCAGAATCAGGTTTGGAGCCCACGTGGAGCAAACACACTGGGGCCTCGGAAGGGAAGGATGTAGACAGGCTCCCAAGGAGTCCTGTCAGGGCTGTTTCTAGGACCACATACCAAAGAAAGGTTGCTCTTGTGACTGTTGAGGCTGCTTGGCTGGCAGAATTGGAAGGAAAAAGGAAGTAGCTGGCCAGATGTTCCTCCCTATGTGATCTAGTGCTGGAAGCTTCTGTCTGACAAAGAGAGAAGTAAGTCTGGGAGGAGGGCGCTGGGGCACCCACAGGCCCCTGTGCCTGAGTGCTGGCTCCCAGCAGCCAGCTCACTGCAGGAGCCTCCTCCACTTCCCTCTGCGCCTGCCCTGTCGCTGCAATCACTGAGGCATTTCATCAGGGATAAACCCCAGCACCCAGTACAGTCATTTGCACTAAGCACTTTGTGAACCCCCATTTCCAGTAGCCAGGCAGGGCCCTCAGAGCGGCCTGGGGACTTGGTGAGGGTCCTCCAACAGCCCTTGAATAGAAACAATGACAGCGGCAGGCAGGCAACTGGCGACTGAGAACAGCTTCTGTCTCTAAAGTCATCCCCACTTGACACACAGGGAGGCAGCTGAAACCCCAGCTTCCCTTGCAGCCCCCAGGGCTGGGACAGGCAAATCGCGTGGAGTGGCAGCTCCCAGCCCCCCGGCGGGGAACAGGGCGAGGTCTCTGCCGTCCTCCCCAACTCACGGTGACCAGCCTCCAGCTCAGGGCAACACGTCAGGTCGGGTGTGACCCGGAACTGAGTTCTGAAATCCTAAGAGCTTCAATTACAGCAATAAAACCAGTCCATACAGGGGTGGAGGGGCAAAAGGCTCTGGGGCAGTCTTCCCAGGGTCCTCCCTCCAGAAAACAAACAGCTCACCCCAAATCAAGGACTAGGTCTCAGACCTTCCCCAGACACACACCCGCTCCCTCCTCTCGCGCCACAACATCCACACCGCGGACCCTACCCTCGGACCCGCCTGCCTCCCGCATGTGCACACGGGCGCCCCCCACAACGGCGCCCCCCACCTGCACCCCTGTCCCAGATCTGACAGGCACTGCTGCCCGCGCACACGCCTGCCCGCTCGCGACCCGCCCAGGCACCCCTCGCTCCCCACCTGTCCTGCTCCCAGCCCCGGCCGCGCCCCACGGCCCCGCACTTACCGGCGCGGCGCCTGCCGGCCCCCGCGTCCCGCCGGCCCTGTGGCCTGGGCCTGCCGCCCGCCCCGGCCGCGGCTCCTGCGCTGGGCCGGCCGCTCTGCCGCCGCTTCCTGTCACGTGGGGCGGCCGCCCTGCGCGGGAGGCGGGAGCCCGAGTGTCCCTGCGCTGTCCGCCCGCCCGCAACCCGGGCACACGCGGCCCTTAGAGATCCGGCTCCGGGCGCAGCGGCTAAAGGGGAGCCCCCTGGGCCTCGGTTTCCTCCTCCGCGTCGTGGGCGGCTGCGAGGGTAGGGTCGGTGTGGGAGCTCCTGGGACGCGCAGACCTCCCGGCCGCGGCGGGCGCGGCGTGCAGCGAGGGCTGTCCTAACGCACCTGCTCCCTGCCCGCGCAGCGCGCAGCTCCAGGAGAACGCCGGCCTGGTCTGTTTCGCTCACCACTCATTTCTCACACCAAACTGGCTGGACGCCGGGAGGCAGGGCAACACTGGTTGAATGAATGAATGAGTGAATGAATGAATGAACGAACGAACGAACGAACGAACGAAAGAATGAACCAACCGACCTGCCAATCCAGGGGAAAGCTAACCATAGGGCCATCTGGCTGTTGCTGAGCAGCCAATCACAGACATGGGCCAGGACTCCATATTTGCATGAGCAGAGCTGCACTCGTTCAGTCGCAGAGATCACACCAACTGATGGCAGGACGCTGGGTTAAGGGCCTTGCAGAAGTTATCTCAGTAAAGCCTCCCGGTGGCCCTATGAAGTAAAGCGCCATTAATCTCTCCATTTGTTATAGTAATAAGAATAAAATATAAAGAATTGAATGTGACATATTAGAGTGAAATGAAGTGTGAACGCCCTTAAAAGAGATGTGCATGTAAGAGATAAAAACGTTTGTACCCCACATGTAAAGACCAGATAGCACAACACCGGGGACCCGCTGATAAGACACACTGAAGACACGCTGAAGACGTCTGCTTGAGCACATAAAAGAGAGCAAGCTCCGAAGGAGATTAGAGCCACTTGTCTGCTCCTCCACAGACGGTCGCTCTCCGCCCCCTTCCTGCATCCTGCCTGAAACCTGAGCTCTGCCGTGGACCCTGGGTCCGAACCATGAGCCACAAGCCCAGGCCTCTACAAGACGCCGAGCTGCAGCTGCAACGTCCAACGTCCAAGGTCCAGTGTGTGTGTCTGTCAGCGTGGATCTCCGGGTGGCCTGCCGAGGTCTGGAAACCACCGGGACTCTGGTAAATAAACCGCGTGTGATTCGTGCATTGCATGTCTCTCTCCTGTGTAATTTATGCTCGGCCAATATTTAATAAGTGCCTTGAGTCATCGTATAAGTCCAATCTATTGGCAGAGGATACGCTTGGCCACCTGTGCTTGCGTCCCTGGAGGAGAAAGTGGGACACCATTTTACAGATGAGTTGACTGAGGCAAAAATAAGTGAATCACTTAGCCCAAATTCCATGGTAGTAAGGAAAGAACAAAGATACCCAGAATTCAAAACCAGTGAATTTTTTAAAAGCATAAAATTAAGTTCTATTGATTGAATAATTTGTGGAACAACACTTAGTGTTCTGCTTTAAACAATATAGGAGTGAAAATGTATATTAACAAAAAGAGAAAAATAATTCAGAAATAATTATTTCCTTTATGAAAGGATCCACCATAGGATTCTTACAATGTCCAACTCCACAATATGCACAATATTCCATCTAGAAACATTTGTGCTTCCTGGAACTCTGAGAAGTTTATTTCACATATGACAGGAACCTCTATGTAAATAACTATTCCATAGCCATGGAAATATGTGCATCAGGGCTAATTCTAAATTAGCTTGATTACATTTAAGAAGATCAGTCATGTTTCTCAAAGGAATTGTTATTCATTTATTAATATTTGTTAATATTTATTCAATATTCCTTGGGCCCATCTGAAACATGTTACAATTATTTATAGCATGTGAAGTAAAGTTGTGTTCTAATAGATTAATGAAGATTAAGAGTTAAATAGCTACAACTGAATGCTTTTAATAGTTGCCATTTACTCTCCTCTCAAAATTTAACACCCTCACACTCACAAGTACACTTAAGGTTCCTCCCTACCTGAAGGCTCTTGTGTCTATCAAGTTTTTGCTGTGTCTATCTGCATGTAGTAAGCACTCAACCAGCATTTAAAATTCCTGCCCTAGCCTGTTTGGCTCAGTGGATAGAATATCAGCCTGCAAACTGAAAGGTCCCAGGCTCCATTCTGATCAAGGGCACATACCTGGGTTGTGGGCTCAATCACCAGTGGGGAACTTGCAGGAGACAGCCGATCCATGATTCTCTTTCATCTTGGATGTTAATCTCTCTCCCTCTTCCTTCCTCTTTGAAATCAATAAAAATGTACTTTAAAAAAGACACAAATGTATAAAAATAAATAAAATTCCCGATACTCAATATTAAATTAGGCTATCATTAAAAGGCTTTTCATGCTAAGATTCTATTACTCTAATTTATAAGCTCTCATTACAAGTACACATCTAGTTTGGATATCAGGTTAGAATGTGAGGTTAAGCAAAGAAAGGTTATATTTATGATTTTTTAAAAAATATTTTTATTAATTTTTAGAGAGAAAGGGAGGGAGAGAGAGAGATAAACATCGATGTAAGAGTGAAACATGGGTCAGCTGCCTCCTGCACACCTCCCATTGGGGATTGAGCTGGAAATCTGGGCATATGTTCTGACTAGGAATCAAACCGGCAACCATTTGGTACACAGGCCGACACCTAACCAACAGAACCACATCAGCCAGGGCTATGGTTTTTTCTTTAGCAATCATGTTTTAAGTGTATCAGCTGATTTAAAGATATATACACATATTCATATACTTGTAAACTAGATTCAATAAAATAAACTTTTTGAACTATTATTCCACTCAACTATTTCTTGAGCAGATACTATGGTAGAGGTTGCTGGGGTACTGAAATAGGACCCAGCCCCTGACTTCAGGCAGCTTAATTTAGTTCAGTGGTTTATAAAGCATGATTGGTGTTCAGCAATACCAACATAACCTTGCAAGTTGTTGTAAGTGCAAATTCCCATGCCCCTATCAAACCTCCTAAGTCAGAAACTTGGGGGTGACTAGCTCTCCAGGTGACTCTAGCACTCAGTCAGTTTTGAGAATCATGGCTTTAGTGAGACCTGTGGAATACCCTCCTGATCATATTCTAAAGTAAAATATAATGTGCTCAAGGTTTGGTGACAGGGGAGGTCAGTTAGGAAGGGCCTGAGGAGCTGGGGAGGTTTACTGACGTTCACTGTCACACATTGTTCTTACAGTGTGCACGACACTGTGCTGGGTGCTAAGGCAGGATGTAAGAGACAAAGAGGGAGCTCACTAAACAGGTATCTTGAGATGAGTTTTACAAGAAAGCCAGTAGGTAGTTTAAGTATGTAAATGCAACTTTATGGCAATCAGATTATAAAAGGGATGAGAATTGACAATAGTAAAAAATATAATTAATAATCATTATAGTACTAAAGATAGTTATTTAAAACTCAAAGCAGAAATGTTGTTTTAAATAGCTAAAAATACAGGTCCCCGTGGAAAGTGTTTAAATTTTTACATTCAATTTGAAGCTCTTAAATTGATTTATGCTCAGATATATTTTTGACAACTAATGATATTTTTAACATAAATATCTTAAATATTACATTATGGACAAGAGGAATCAGCACCTGAAGTTCTCAGTATATATTTTACAGTTCATTGAATACATACTGAGCACCTACCGAGGACCAAGGTTGGAGATTCAAAGCACGTGTGTGTCCCAGTCAAGGAGGAGCTCAGGCCTAGGTTGGGGGGAGAGGTGGTGCCAGGCAAGGCAGTATAGGCTGTTGCCCTCAGCTTTGGTCTGCTAACCACAGACACCAAAAAATGTTAATGAATGCAATGCTGGCGAGGTGGAAACTCTCACCATTCTGAACTTAAAAATGTACGTACTCACACAATTTGTAGCAGGAGTCAACTTCAGTCTACATATTCAAATGTGTAACAAATAGAGTTATTTTTCTGTACCTGAGCTTTATTGCTATTTTAAGTCCCCCCATTTGGCTGTAGTATCAATGATCTTATCAACAGAGGCCTGCCCCCTCCGTCAGGGCTGTGTCCAGATTAGGGAATCTCTGAAGTGCCAAGATGAGAAGTGGGAGACACCAGACCTTTGCATTACTGACCCACCCACAAGAATTCTGGGATGTTCTTGGTCTCTGGGGCTGGTTTTCAGTCTGAACCTCCAGTTATGGCAACAGCCTGGCTTGTGGGTGGGGGCCAACTGTGGCTTCCTTGCCCTGAGAGGTGGCAGAAATTGCTGGGAGGTGGCCTTGCTGCCTAGGCATATTTGAAACATCAGAACTTCTTAGGAAGGAAAATTCTACTCTTTCCCAGATTCCTACTGCAGAAACACTGATTGAAACCCAGACAGCAGGTTGCAAATACTCTGAGCTCCACTTTCCAGGGCTCTGTCAGATGGAGAGGGCAGGCAGGCATTCCCAGGCTCTCCTTCCCAAGAGAGGGGTCCAGCATTGGAATCTCATTCTACTTCCTCCTCTCTGAACCTGTTTTTTTTTCCTGCCTCAGAAGATATTCCTTCTACCCTGAAATTTTAGCTTCAGAGACACCTAGAATTACCTTACTGGATTTAATTTGAAACCGGGAAGTACTTTTCATTTTAAAGTGGGATGTACACATGTCACGTGACTAGTCCAGAGCACCACAGGGAGAAAGCGCACAGCAAGAACCTCTATCATTTTCAGTGCTGAAGCTCAGGTTTTACCCAGCTCCACCTCCATGCTGCCACCTCTCTCCTTTGATGACAGTCAGAGGCTATAACAGATTTCCAGGGAGAGGCAAGTGCTCATAGGTTAACTTCAATCTCTTAACACTTTGAGGTGGTGTTATAATTTACATTTCAAGGTGAGGAGGCTAAAGTGGGGAGACATGACATTATTTCTCAAAACCAGCTACCATTTATTAAGCATCTATACTGTGTCAAGTGTGTTTGTTATTGTTTTAATTATTGATTTGAAAGAGAGGAAACGTGAGAAGTATCGATTTATTGTTCCACTTATTTTTGCATTCATGGGTTGATTCTTGTATGTGCCCTCAAGAGGGATCAAACCTCAACCAGGGCCCAAGTGTGTTATGTAATCTCTATTCCTTAGATATGCTTCATGGAAGGTGCTAGCAGAGCATTTTTCTGATAAGACAGGCTCACAGACTTGAGTGACTCATCCAAGGTCTTGGTGCAGCAGAACAAAATCTGAATTGAGGTCTGGTCTGCAAGGCTCCCTCCAAGGCAGTTGCTTTTGCCACTAACACAATGTATGTGCCTTTTGGAGGAGGAAATGGGGATAATACCTGTCACACTGATTTCACTACTATCATGAAAATCAAATCAGATTTTGGACATGGAATACTATGATGCTAATACCATGAAGTTAATACACATAGCTCCAAATTAGAACACCCAGACACCTGCTTCAGCTCAGTTCTGAAACTCTGTTCAATTTGCAAGTCATTTCATCTCCTTCAGATCCACTTCCTCAGGACTAAAAGGAAAGAACTGACCTGAGTAACTTTTAATTCTGGCCTGCTCTGAAATTCAATTTCTAGATAAAGCATCATAAACATAAAGGATTATGAAAAATTAGAAAATACCTCTCAACTTTATTTTGACTTTTGATTTAGCATCTCACTTATTTTCCAATTCCCTTTCAAGATTTATATTTTGGCATTCTCAGATCTTTTTAGACACTGTAACCACTTCCAATAAAACAATATATCATAGAGGATGCAAACCACAAGAGAACTGTCTGCAAGTTTAAGTTTTAAATGTGCAAAACATTTTGGGATATATATCCCTTCCACAAAAGATGAAAGTAGGAAAGATTTTTCAATAAATTAACTACTAGAAATTAGATTATAACACTTATAGATTCCATTTAAACTAAAACTGTTACTTTACTGTAGTTACAAGTACCGACAAAATGTACTTGAATGTTAGTCTTGCTATTTCCTCATTTTCTGATCTTGAGCAAATTACCCCATGCCTGATTTCGCATTTGAAAAAAATAAGCATTCCAGTACTATGCATCTCAGAAGGCTGTTCCGAGGTACCAGCAATCTATATAAACTGCAGTATCTGGCCCACAGCCAATGTCTAATTAATATTTGGATATTGTCACCAGAGCTCTTTTATTTTTATACATGAGCAGGTTAATTGGAGAATTATTTCAGGGAATAAATACTTGAGTGCCTACTGTTAGGCCCCCCAGAGCAAGGATGATAGGCTAGGTACGGCAACTCACTAAGGCAAAATCCCTGGATGCCAGATGCCCAGCAAGGGGCAAAAAGAACTTCGCTCCCGGGTAACTTATCCTCCCCTAGCATATCACTGGTCATGTGGTTTGCAGCCCGCTTTTTTAAAACCTAAGATCTTTTCCTCTCTAGGCCTCAGTTATATTTCAGTTCCAAGCCAAGAAAAGCAGCAGAACCAGGCAAGTGACACTATGGCTGCATCAGGACCAGCTTTTACCTCCCAAGTCCAATTGTGTCCTCAGACTTGGGTAATGATTTGGCATGTGCTACGGATTTATTTATTTATTTATTTATTTATTTATTTATCTACATCCCTTCTTAGCAGGAGACAGAATTCTACTCAAAACATGGAAAACCAGATCACAAGACAATCAACATGGCTGGACCCTGGGATGTGCTTCTCACCACTCCAAATGCTCTGAATCCCTGGATCCGTCACACCAGAGTAAAGAGGGTGCCAGAAGGGGAAGAATGGGTGACTGAACCCAAGAAACACCTCAAGGAGGAACATATAGAGAACAGATCTTTACATCTTGCCTAGTAGAAGTTGGGACACCTATGGCTAATATACAAAACTATACTCATTCTATTCATTTTGGAAATAAAGTCCCATATAGGGACCTTTATGTGTTGGAACCCTGTCGGGAAAAGGACTGTGGATGAAAAATCAAGGCCACATGCTAACCTAACAAGCTCAGGGAAGGCCTGCAAGGCGTTTTTACAAACTCAAAAGACCTAAAGTAACCATAAAGGATAGTCTAAAATTGAAACTTTAACTACAAGCAGTTTGCAATGGGTAGTCATGTCCTGGACCAGTATCTTCCCTAATAATATTAAGGTAAATCTTTACCTTAAGTGAGCCTATCTGTCTTTTTGCATCTAAGATAACATCCTTGTGAAATGTCGGGGTAACTTGTAACTTCTTTTTTCCTGGACTCTTCAGGGCATAACCAAAAGTGCCTGGGCACCAGGACAGAGACCACAACTTCCTTCCTTGTTGTTGCTATCCTGTTAATTGCTGACTGTTAACTATAATGCACTCATCTAAGTAAAAGAAGTAGGTATCTATCATTTTACTTTTTTTCCAATCCCAGAGGTCCCCTCCTACCCCTTTGCTTTCTTCAGCCTCTCTAATCTACCAGTGGATTTCATGTAACCCACTACTTCCCCTCCTTTGATTGCAATGTATAAAAATAGATGAAAAATCGCCTTTCTCTGGAATATTATCCCAATCTGTTGAGATTCTAGTTCCCCGCAATTGTCGACAGTTTGGTTCAAATAAACTCACAAAATTCTTTACAGGTTTGAATGTTGCTGGTTAACAAGATGCAGGATGTTTTTTTCTAAAGGTTGCTGCAGTAGCTCCCTGTGGCGAACATCTGACTTTTCCCAGGTGATCTAGTTACTTTCAGTATCTAACAACTACAATATGAACTATTATGATAATTTCAGTCTCCTTTATAGTAATAGACATACTAAGCTGTCAACTGGTTGTTTAAAAAAATATTTCAAGAAAAACGATTTTAAATATAATAATGTTACATGCAATAAACACTAATATTAAGAAAAACAATTTTAAATATAATAATGTTAACTGGTTGGTTTCTGATGTGTGGAGTAACTTCATTAAGATAACCCTGCCAACAGCACCAGAGGACCTCGTTCCTTAGGCACACGAACATAAGAGACTTTTGCCCCATTCCATTAAGAATAATTATTAACAAATAGAAAGAGGGGGTAAATGTTAGGACCCTAAGGCAATAAGATCCTTAACGGCCTTTTGTAAGCTTCCCGCCACAGGAAGCAAAGACCAGAAAAAACCTTTCTAGACACTGTCCTGAGGGCACCAGATCGCACGCCTGATTTCCAGGCCCACTCCTCAGCCCCACCATGATTGCACATAAGTATGAAACTCCAGCGCCTGGGTGCTGCCACCAACCACCCCAGGTCCCCTATGCGGTTCTGTGCAGCCCTTCCTTTCCTCTCCAAATCCATTCAATTTTTCTCCAAGCACCCTTTGTTTAGCTTGCCCGCGCGCCATCCACCATGCTCACTTTTCACCTACTATGTGCTACGCCCCGGCATTGAAGTCCCGGGTCTTGCAGCAAAGTAAAGCGGGATTAAGAAACAAACTAAAGAGCATGTGGACAGTGTGAAACGCGCGTCACCCGAGGCGGAGGGTGACCTCCGCTCCCAGCACTCTCTTCCAATCGCAGCAGACACCTCTGTTCCTCCGGACGGATTCCCTGTAGCCCACCCGGCTGGCCCCGCCCCGCGCCAGGAGCGCACGCGCGGCACTCCCTCCCCCTCCCTCTCCCTCCTGGGATGACACGCTCAACCCCTGCCTAACGTCACTTCCGGGACGCTTCCTTCGCGGAGCCTTGTGGGTAGCCGGCCGAGTCCGGGCGACGGTGATGGCGGGGGACGTAGGCGGGCGCCGCTGCCCGGACTCGGAGCTGCTGCTGCACCCGGAGTTGCTGTCCCGGGAGTTCCTGCTGCTCACCCTAGAGCAGGTCGGCTCCGGGGGCTGCGGGGGCGGGGGCCGCGGGGATGTTCTGGCGGGAACACTCCCGCCGTCTGTGCGACTCTACCTGGGCGACCTGGTCTCCCCGCGCCCCCATCCGAAATGAGACGTCCTAGCACATCAGGAGTTCCTGGGGTTAGGACTTATCTTTTTGGGTTCTTGATGACTTGCAAAGAGGAGTCCTAGGCGACCCTCGCGGCCTGTAAATGAGCAAGGAAGAGGGGACGGGGCGAGGATCATGAGGGAACGGAAATGGGGACGTGATCGGGGACTGGGAAGCATCCGAGAAATGGCCCGTTCTCCGCACCCTCACCTTGGTTACAGATGAGGACGCAGAGGTGCACTGCCTTATTTCAGGGCACACCGTTGGTGATTGCGGTGAAGGATGCAACCAGGAGGAGAATTCGGGGTTCTGGGCTCTCATTGTAGCGTTTGCTCTTTTTCAGCTAATGTGGCCGCTGATAGTAGACGAAAAAGAAGACAAAAAGTGATGTTTTGTGTAAAGTGGTAGAGAATTATTGAACGTTTCCTTGGGGTTTTATGTATAATACTTAGTTTTCCTTGTGTTTTTTGAACCTTCAGTACTGTATCTTTGTCTAATCTCATGAAGCCCAGTGCTAAGTCGATTATTTTAGTGATGTCAGTTACCTTTTGCCCTTGTTTCTCAAACAGGCACATCAGAGTCACCACAGAACTTGTTAAAACACATATCTTGCGGGATTCATCCCCTTTTGTGTTGGAGTCAGTAGTTCTGAGGCGTGGCCTGAAAAATCTGCATTTTTTAGCAAGTTCTTGCGTCTAGTTCAGGGACCACAGTTGGAGCACCTCTGCCCCTAAGCAGTGCTTCCCAGTCTAACCTGCCAGTGCATTCTACGGGAATGCTAAGAGGACCTCAGGGTTTCCACATATCTTGAGCGAGTGAGTACAGGGTGAAAATTGATAATAAAGGCCCATTTTACTCTAGAAAGGGAGTAAAATTGTACTTTTAAGTTTTTAAGGGAAAAATTTCACAGAGGACATGGATTGGATTTGTTTAGTGGGATCTATTAAACATAAGTGTTTCCTTATAGGTGAGCCTATGATCACATTTCCATTCTCATTTTCCTTCGTTGTTCTCATAAATTAGGATGTCAGTGGACATGCTCTTTCTGCCTGGTATGTTGGCTGCACACTTGTGGACAGCAGTGTTGGTCACACTGAGGACATGTGCCCATTGCCTTTAAGATAAGGCTGAACCTAATATTTACAGAGCTTGACCTATTTATAATAGTGCTTTTTTCAGTATTAAAAAGAACCCTTAAGCATGTGTCTAATTGTAAAAATGGTTTTATAGTTTGTTATTTAAGCAATAATGTTCTGCCCTGTTAGGTAGGTAGTTGGTTAGTTGTTAAAAGAAGGATGTTGTTTTGAAATTATTTTTGTTTCCTTTTCCACAGAAGAACATAGCTGTTGAAAATGATGTCAGAATAAACAAAGACAATCTTACTGATCTGTATGTCCAGCATGCAATACCATTGCCTCAGAGAGATTTGCCAAAGAATAGATGGGGGAAAATGATGGAAAAGAAAAGAGAGCAACCTGAGCTAAAAAATGAGACTAAAAGGTACTTTCTAATGCTTCTGGTTTTCATCTTATAGGACTAAACAACTTTGCCTTTTTTTCTCTCCCTAGGTTAAATTTAGGTTAAAAATATTTCATTTACTCAACAACTATGTATTGAGCACCAGGCATTGTACATATACCATGAATAAAACTGACAAAATTTCTTGCTCAGATTTTAATATGAAGAAACATAGTAAAAAATTGAATAAAATATATTGTATGTCACATCATGATAGAAAAAACAACAGAAGATTTATAGTTTTAATTAACATGGCCAGGAACAACCTCATTGAGACATGCCATTTCAGTAGAGAGACCTAGCGAGTAGTGAGCAAGCTAGCATTCCAAGCAGAATACAATAATTGAAGTCAATAGTATGCCCACGAACAAGAGACCACAGGGCTGTGTGGAGAGATTCAGAGGGAAAGAGGGGTCGAGGTTGACTGGGGTGAGTGGAGATTGTCAGATCACAGAAAGCTTTGCAAGTCATTGTAAGAACTGTCTGGACTATTGAGAGGGCAATGGAGGGTTTCGAGCAGAGTCATGACACCATCTGAAGTGCGTTTTAAAAGGGTCATATTGACTGCCATACTGAGAAGTGATTTAAGGTGGGGGTGGGACAGGGAAACCACTTAGCAGACTGCAGTGATTCGGACAACAGCTGGTGGTGACTGGCTTAGATGGTATTGGATTTGATAAGAAGCGGTTGGGTCTGGATGTATTTTAGAGGCAGAGCCAGAGCCAACATGTGCTGAATTGTGAGAAAAAATAGAATCAAGACTCCAAGGTGTTTGAATAATATAGAAATGGAGAGACGCATACAGCTTCAGGGACACTATTTTCAAATTTTTAAATTCCAGAAAATTGTTTATAGAACCACAAGCAAATGAATTTCCCAGGTATAGTTGGTTAGTAATAAGGACAAAGTACCCAGAGATCCCTAAGTGAGCTAGTTGTTTCTTTTCCTATGTCACATACATGGCAAGTGAATCTTCTTTGAGAGCCTTCTGTTTGTAAGGTACTGTCATGGGCAGTGCAGTATCGATGAAGTGAGAGCAGGATGCTAATTCTGATTCCTGGTTTTACTCTAGTTATGAAGAATGAAGAAAAACTCATGACCAGTAGGGGCGCTATTCCCCAAGGAGTAGAATAGTTGAAGAATAATGGGCATGCGTGCTCATAGTCTTTTGGAAAGTAAGTAAGTGCAGTCCCACTTTCGATTAGGAACACATTCAGTTCAGATTGAGCATCATTTTAGCTGGATGGTTGCTTGGTACAGGCTGTGTGTTAGCGTCAACTTTCATAAATCTGGATTATGCTGTGCATATCTTTAATTTACTTCCTTGGACTTTTACTTGGAAAGTATTTTCTTCTTTATCTGAACATTCAGGCACATTGTACTAGACAAAGCTTTCAATCCTGACATACTTTACTTCATGTGACGGCTTCTTTTAGGCCCTCAGAGTCACTTTGGAAAGGATCTTTGGCTCTGTTTTTAAAAATCATAGTTTGACTCCTGTATCAATGCACTAAAGCTGGAAGGATCTAAGATCACCAGGAACTGAGCTCTAGAGAAGTGCTGTGATGTGCCTGGTCCTACTGAGTTGGACCAGGTCTTTACTACAGTGCTTCTCGGACCTGAAGGCACCCCTTGCCTCTCTGATTGAACTCTCACAGCTGATGCACCTACTCGCAGTCCTTTAGTTTCCCTCTTTTAGTGGCAGTGGATTATAATGGGTTTATTTTTCATCTTCTGCCAAATGGTTGTTAGTAGTGAATTTGGCTAATCATCTGGGATCAGGTTAAAAGGTAGATTCTGAATTTTTTTACAAGCTCCCAAGATACCACAGATGCTACCGGTCCCTGGACCACACTTTGCATAGCAAGGCTGGTGAGTTCTTCCTGCTAAGTTTATTTAATTAAAAGATTTTTTATCGTAAATCTGTTGTTTGAGGTATAAAGAATAATGAACAAATGAAATGCTTTTATTATCTTTACAATTAAGAGTGGAAATTAGATTTTTCAGATACTAAATATGAAGACTTGCTGACTTTTAAAATTAAAATCAAGCAAATGTTACAGTTATTTTAGAAAATGCCTTGGCTTAAGGGACCTTAATGAATGGAGTAGGACGTTCCGTATCCTTGTATATAGATTGCCGCTATGGTCATCTTGGTATAGTTTTGTAGTTTATTATCCTTTCTAAATAATAATACATGGTCAAGATAACCCTATCAATAAGATGGTGATTTTTATTTTTATATTTATTTATTTATTTATTTATTTATTTTTTTAAATTAAATCTTTATTATTCAGATTATTACATTTGTTTCTCTAAGATGGTGATTTTTAAAAATTAAAAGAATTTCTAGTTATTAGGAAATTCTGTTTTAAAAATAACACTCTTGTATGTACAATAACACTCTTTAAATTTTCTGTCAACAAATATTTAAACTTTAAAGCACCAGAAAATTGTTGTTTCATTTAGAGAGTAAAAAAAATTTTTCCAGTGGTTCTACTTAAAATAGATTCAGCTTATCAGAAAAAATTTTTGGATCATTGTTTGTTTTTTTAAATATATTTTATTGATTTTTTATAGAGAGGAAAGGAGAGGGATAGAAAGTTAGAAACATGGAAAGAGAGAGACATTGATCAGCTGCCTCCTGCCTGCCCCTACTAGGGATGGGCCCACAACCAAGATACATGCACTTTATCGGAATTGAATCTGGTGCTTTTCAGGCCACAGGCCGATGCTCTATCCACTGAGACAAACCAGTTTGGGCTGTTTTAACTTTACATTCTAGTAACTGCTTTGCCATTCTAGATGGCATCTTTCATGAAGGTGTGTGTCTCTCTGATTTCAGAAGCAGCAGTATAGATGTGTCAAAGAAAAGACCTCTCATTGTGTTTGATGGAAGTTCAACAAGTACAAGCATAAAAGTGAGAAAGACAGAGAATGGGGATAATGATCGACTCAAGCCTCCCCCTCAGGCAAGCTTTACCAGTAATGCCTTTCGAAAATTATCAAATTCCTCTTCAAGTGTGTCACACCTAATTTTGTCTTCCAATTTGCCTATGAACAATAAAATGGAACACAATAATAATGACACTAAACAGAACCATGACTTAACGCATGGGAAAAGTCCTTTGGGCCCTGCGAAGCTGCCGCCTTTGTCCCCCGTGGGAACTACTCCAGTGAAGCTAAAGCGAACTGCTCCGAAAGAAGAAGTCGAGGCCACGGTGAGTGGGCATTTTCCACGCTCATGAGAAGGGAACGAGGTCTCTGAGTAATCACTGCTGCAAGCTGGTTGTTAGCCCTCACATGATCTGTCAGATGTTTACATCTCATTTCTCATTAGTCCATGATAAACTGATGCTTTTTTAAAAGTACCTTCATTTTTTTTCCTGCTTAAAATGTGTAAAGAGAGAGTCTCTTACTTATCCTAGATTTTTCTCATTTAGATCCTTAAGTATCTTGAAACTAAAAGAAATACTCTTTTTTAAAAAAATGTATTTTTATTTATTTTAGAGAGGAAGGGAGAGGGAGAGAGATAAAAACATCAATGATGAGAAAGAATAATTGATTGGCTGCCTCCTGCACTCCTCTCATGGGGGATTAAGCCCAAAATCCAGGCATGTGTCCTTGACCAGAATCGAGCCTGTGTGTGGTGTGACTTGTCAGTCCTCATGCCAATTGGTGGATAGAGCCAACACTCTATCCACTGAGCCAAACCGGCTAGGGTAGAAAAAAATACTCTTGTTAGCAAGGCTCAGCATGTTAAGTAATTGGTGCAGGGTTACATGTTAGAAGCGTTGGAGAGCTTGGTCTTTGTTTTGCACTTGCACTTAGCTTGAGCCACACTAGAGGCTAGGAATTACCACTTGCCTCTCCTGCCCCTTAAATGTCCTTGTCCTTGGAGGGTAGAGAGCACTTAGGAATCTATTATGTTGTGTTCTCCTGTACTTAAGCATTTTAGATGCTGGCAAATTTGATACAGTTACATAGTTTATTTAGAGTTCAATTTATGAGATGATGTAAACATCCAACAGTTTTTAACCTTTGTTTATCTCAGACTGCTATATCAACAGCAACAAGCAGTTACTTATTACAATCCTGGAGGCTGGGAGGTCCAAAATCAAAGCCCTGGCAGATTCAGTGCCTGGTGCGAGCCCACTTCCTGGTTCATAGTTGCTTCTCTGGAATCTCACGTGGCAGAAAGGGACAAGGCACCCCTCTGAAGTTTCTTATAAAAGCATCAATCCCATTCATGAGGGTTCCACCCCCGTAACCTAATTATCCCAGAGTCCCTACCTTCAAATACCACAGTGGGAGTTAGGCTTTAATACGACTTTTGAGGGGACACATTCAGTCTGTAGCACATTTTTGTAGTATATACTTGGGCTTTATTATCTTCAAATTGTGTGGGTCAAAGGGATCAAAACTCAGTAGTTCAATCTAAAATAGTAGACCCCCAAAAAAAGAAAGCTACCGAGTATCTGACCAGGCTTAAATTCTTATATTAGTTCCTTAAATCCTTTTATAATCCTGTGATGCAGACACAATAATTATTTCCATTTCACAGATGAAAGTCGGGTAATTTAAATATACTTGTCCAGGGTTTCAGAGTTAATCAGCTTGATTGCAGTTAGAATTCATGCCTTGCCCCAGAATATGCACTTAGGACACCATGTTGCCTCCATACTTAACTGGGTCACCTTTGTAGGAAAGAGGGAGATAGGAATGGGAAGAGGAATCCATCCTCAAATACTACAGTAAGGCGTGAGCTTCAAGGGTTTTTTTTTTTTTTTTTTTTTTTTTTGAGAAAGCATTTTCTCAAAATTTTTACACTTTCAGAGGTGTGATTTTAAATATTTTTAATCCTCACCCAAAGGTATGTTTTCTGTTAATTTTAAAAACAGAGAGAAACATTGATGAGTTGTCTCCCATATGTGCCCCGACTGGGAATCGAACTCACAGCCTAGGTATGCGCCCTGACCAGGAATTGAACTGGCCACCTCTTGGTGTGTGAGTCGATGCTCCAACCACCTGAGCTACCCGCTAGGCTCAGAAGTGTGATTAAAAAAAAAAATCTGTTCTGTTAAGATCTTGGGTTGTGAGATTAAGGGATGATATGGGTTTTGTAGGGGGTAACTTTGAATATACCCTAGGGTCACCTAAAGGAGCTTCAGAAAGTCAGAGGTCAGAGCCTCATCTCATGTAATTGGTCCTGGGATAAGGCCCAGGTCCGGACATGCTTGTAAGTGCCCTGGGTAATTTTAAGGTGCACATGTTTGAGAACCACAGATAGAAAAGTGGGAGCCAATATATTTTTCCTAATATAAGATCTCTCACTAGATGGCAGCAGGGATCTACCATTTGTATGTTGGTAGTAAACCTTGGTGGTTTAAAAATAGTCAGTTCAGTTCTCTGACATTTTTGTAAGTACAAACTGATTTCTGTTTATGTTATTTTAGGATAACTTGAAAGCCCCAGAAGCAAAGAGGAAGATACAACATGTTACATGGCCATGAAGGAAAGTTTCCAAAAATGTAAATATATGTAGTTTTCAAACAGTTCACATATATTGACAGTATTTACAGAGAGCTTGATTATTTTGACATTTTTCTAAAGATTAAAAATTAGGTTCAAAAAATAAAAACTTTTTCTCCCTCCCTGTATTCCTCTCTCCATTTGAAAGAGAAAACAATTGCCTTTTATTCCCTGATTAGGTAAAAATTTCTCTTTTTTAAAAAATATGTTTTTATTGATTTCTGAGAGAAAGCGAGAGAGAGAAAAAAACATCCATGTAAGAGAGAAATGTCAATCGGCTGCCTCCTCTGCACGCCCCCTACTGGGGATCAAGCCCGAAGCTTGGGCATATGCCCTGACCTGGAATTGAACCAGCAATTCTTTGCACAGGCCCGACGCCCAGCCAGCTGAGCCACAAAGCCAGGGCAGAAGGAATTTCTTTTTAAATGAATGGCTTACTGTAAGTTGTTTATATTGACCCTAGTCAATCAGAAAGCTACAAGTCTAATATACCATAAAGCATCTGATGAATTTTAGGAATTATTCTCATTAATCTGTTTCAGTCTTTAGAGAACTTTGAGATTTTTTAAAAAACTCAGATATTTTAGAAGTTCACAATTTTTCTTTTCCCAAGCAAAAGAATATAACAGTCCATCATAGTATTTTAGTAAATACTGCCTGGTTCATCCTGGAAGTTCATGAGAAAAACATGTTTGCAGCGCCTATAATAAACTACTCAAGACTATACCGATAAAATTGCTGTTCCCTAAGTGCTTGCTATGGCTCCTTCCCTTGAAGTCATAATAGAATTGGTTTCTCTTGAGTGGAATGGTCAGGGTTGCCCCAGGCCCACCCCCTTCAGGATGTTCTTGTCACGCAGCTGTCCTTCCTACTCTTGTCAGGGCTCTCCCTCCAGGGGTTTAATGAGGCAGACTTTGAGAATCGTGTTAGAGGTGGTGCCTGTTGGTAGGAAGTTAGTGAACAGGAGGTAGAATTGTAGAATTTAGGAGAGTCCGGGAGTATGGTGGTAAAGGGGGAAACTCGGTGTGACCCAGATAGGCCAGCAAAGAAGGTACTGAAGTCAGAAGTCAGGACCCAGTGAGAGCATGGAGGGGGCCAGTTGATTGGGTCCCTGCTGGTCCCGCAGGCATCTCTGAGGTTGTGTGCTAAGTAGTCTTGTTCCAGCTGCATAATTGAGTCAGTGAGCAAATAGGTTATTCCTCACATTTTGTGAGTTCCAGTGTTCACTTTTCTGCCGTGTGTTTCTGACCAAGTACAAGAATACTTGATGCTTTTAACAAAGAATATTTGATTGATCTTCAAATTGGGGTTTGTCTTTTCAGTACTTTTTAGAACAGTCTCAATCCTCTCTTGATTTGTTAAAACAGGCATTTTAATTCAGCTATTGAATAGCCTTAGGAAGAAGTAATTCCACCGTGCAAGTGAACACTGTACTGAAACTTTAACCCTGTATTTTCAGTCCTGTCTTCCCCAGACTGCATCTGTTCACATAAGACAAAGTAGACACATACCGAGTGTTGTATAAATTGTTAATGTTATGGTAAATTATTAAATATGCAATTGTCTGCAGAGCTGACGTAGTCTTATGTATAACTATGTTAAGGGACATTTTGAAAAGTGCAGATTTTAGGGTAAATTGACATTATATTTATTTAGCTCCTTCTGCTTTCATCTATATTTCTCTCTTAGTTAAGAGAATTAGCCATTTGACAGTTTTAAGTCAATAGAAACTTATTTTTAGTTACTCAAAAAATTAATTTTTATTTTGTATATTGAACTTACAAAGTAGGTTGGTATTAACAGCTGAACTGTGTAACATTGTTGCTTCAAATTGAAGTTTATATTATGAACATTCAGAGTCAGCGCTCATATAACAGCATGTTCTTGACCTACTTTGAGTTTGAAATGTGGAGGAGCTAAGCTGGGTACTGTGGAGGAGCAGCTGGCCCTCAGCATCTCTATGTGCGGAAGCAGCCCGCAGAGCCTGCCCGCGGAGCCTGCCAGGGAAGGACAGGAATCGGGCAGAGGTGTTGGGAGGCTGATGTTGTGAAGTGTTGCTTTCGTGAGCTTTGAAGCTGACAAGGACTTGAATGGCTAACAACTTTGGAGTCCTCTGTACTCCCTAACATGGGTTACTATTGTTGCTCTCGATTCTATAGTCCAATAAAGCCAGTTTTTCTTCTTGTTGGGGTAGGAAAGCGAATGGCATTTGTGTCAGAGAGGTGGCCTCTGAGGTGGAGTTACAGGCACTTGACCACAGCCTGCCCTTGCCAGGTGGTCTTGTTCTTTTCTTCCTACCCCTCTTGGTTCCTGTTTTCCTTGCTCATGTTCTCCTTTCCCACATTTTCACGTTCTTTGCCTTCATCTCCTTCCTCCTTTGTGTAGAGCCTAAGCTTCAGGCTTGGTCACACAGCGTGGCCCTCCTCATTCACTGCGGTGGAGCTGGACCAGCCATCCTTGTGCTATGAGGTCGGGCTGCTGCGAGAGCTCTGAGAGTGCCAGGCCCTTGGTGCCAGGTACACGGCCTCAGGGGCTGTTGGCTGTGGTTTTCCAAATGCTCAGCAGCCAGGCCCTTTGGGAAGCTGGTTCGACTTCTGTCACGAGGCCCAGTGTTTTTGCTATATTCAAGTTCCTCAGAATTGTAATTATTTTTTTGAAGTAATATTTTCAGTTGCTTAAGTTTTCAGAGACAATTCTAAACTGATCTAGAGACTCATTCAATAGCAATGATCTTTTTAAAACTTACATTAAGTAAAACTGCCAGTAGCTTAAATCACATGTATGTCAGAGCCTCTTCTGTTCTCTACTATGGGACTTCAAATGTTTTTAAGTGTGCTCTTTTATTAAATGCTTGTGCAGGTTTTGTAATTCAGTACAGAAAGTTTAACCTTGTAATGTACATTATTTTGTATGTAAAAAGTCTTTTAAGTAGCCTTATCCTTATTTAAATTGAATAAAATTACTGAGTAGGCCTGTTCTTTGTAAAAAAATAAAATGAACAAATACTCTGTAATGACTTGGTCTCTTTTTATTTGAGTAAGTGCTATTGAAAGGTGTCAATTTTAAAGTCTGTTTCTAGACTGATAGAGCTCCAGCATGATTCCAATAGTCCCCCCATCTCTGAGCGTTGCTGTACAGGGAGCATGGCTGGAGCTGCCTAGCATCCAGGACTCCCTCGTGTGACAGAGGCTGACACTGACCACCACTGGGCTTGGAGGAAGAAGACAAGTTCCCAAATCTCATCCCTTGTAAATTTTCTTTAAAAAAAAAAAAAAAAAATATATATATATATATATATATATATATATATATATATATATATATTTAAATAGATTTCAGAAAGGCAGAGAGAGGGAGAGATAGAAACATCAATAATGAGAATCAAAATTGGCTGCCTCCTGCAGCCTCCCGCCCCCACCTGTGATCGAACCATGACCTGGTTCATAGGCCGATGCCCAACCATTGAGCCATGCTCGCTGGGCCCTTGTAAGCTTTTTTAACTGGGACAAAGAGATTCGTTGAGGGCTTATTTGTGTTTGGGTAGTCTTAAGGAAATTAATTTCTAAACTGGTGTGTTAATGTGGATAGTGAAGTTCTAAATTAACTAGGAAAAGCCTCAGGTCACTTGCCTTGAACTTAAAAATTGGATCCTTGATTTTTTTTGACTGGACAGAAGAAACCAAAAAAAATCTTATTTCCATTTAGATTTTTACTAATGTGCTCTTAGTACTACCTGAAGTGCTTTGCCCTGCCAGTTGTTATAAAGTTGGTTGTCTTCCCTCTTGTGGGAAATAAATATGTGAACTAAGTTCTGTTTCTAAAGAAAAGACAGGCAAGTGAACAGGAATGATGGGTAACTCTGTTGAGAAAAAAATCAGGCTTAGGGTGGGAAACTTTAAGTCTAGTGGTTAGGAAAGTCTCTGAAACACTGGTATTTTAAAAGGTTACAGCTGTGGGAAGCTTTTGGGAAAAACATCCTACAAATGGTAGATTGTGATCAAGCAAATGTTTCTACTGTCACTCCTGGACCCCTGCTGCAGCCGTGATGGGAAGAAGTTAGAGAAATACACGCCGCTGATAGCCACCCACTCCCCATCCACCTGCCAGGTGATTGACTGCATGAGGTCCCAGGGCAGACAGACCAGATAGCTGACTTGCAGAATCACAGGGAATAGAACAGGTACTGGATTTGCTTCCCGGCACTAGATAACAGACATCTGTCTCCATGGTGAAGTGAACACCCTAAGTCTTCATAGGTTTTTAGATCAAAAAGACTAGTGGGGCAGGTAGTATAAAATGAAGTCAGAGAAGGTAGGCAGAAGCCAAGTAAGGTGGATCTTAGGCCATAAAGGGCCTCAAATATGATTCTGAGAGAAATTGGAAGCTGTTTGTTAGTGGTGTTCAGACTTTGCCAAGTTGAATCAAAAGACAGAAGCAAGACTGGTTGATTAAGTGTATAATAGCATGAAATATTTTTTAATATCTAATAAAGTTAACCAGGTGCCTTGTTTAGTCTTTGGGTAAATGGTTTGAACCAAAATACATATCTTTGACCAAAAATTAAACCTTAGAAGACTAAAATACCAGTTACACTTAAAGATAGTTTTATAAATATAAAAATACAATAGCTAAGCCTTCTGTTAGTCTGTTCTGCCCTGCTACATACTTTTTTTGAAATAAGCTTTTAAAACATAAACCTTGTTGAGTTTTCAGTGTATAGAAATATTGCTGCAGTGTTATTGAGAGTTTCCCTCTCCCAACAGCTTCCTGCCACTGATAGGTGTTAGTCTGGAGCCTTCCTTGAGGCTAGTCAATATCGATACATTTTTAGCTGACGTCCATAACTTTATTCCGGTTTTCTTAGTTTTTACTAAATGTCCTTTTCCTGTCCCAGGATACCACCTTACCTTTGTTTTCATAATAACTCCTTAGACTCAGCTGGGCTGTGACAGTTTCTCAGACTCTCCTTAAGTTTCTCAACCTTGACAATTGGGGAGCATATTGGTTAGTTGTTTTGAAGAATGCCCCTCAATTTGACTTGTCTCAGGTTTTTTGTATGATTAGATGCATTATGAGTTTCAGGAAGATTGGAGGAAAGAGCCTTTCCATCACATTATATTAGGGTGCATTCTCTAATGACTTGAACACTTTCGAGGGGACCCTTGGCCACCTGGCTCAGGCACTACCACATTATATGGAGTTACCTTCTTTCCGCCTTTCATGCTGTGCTGGGGAAGAGTTTCATGGGAGAAGTGTGGAGTTACACTTCCATCTTGCTGGCCAAGTGTCCACATAACCCATTAGGAATTCCCTGCAGAATTATCTATTCTCCTCCCTTTTAGAATTTATTAATTATGTCATGGTGAGCTCAGATGCTTACACTTTGGGCAATAATGTAATGCTTTCTGTTGGTTTTGCTCAGATTACTCTAGCTTTGGCTACTGAAAACGTTTCAGTTGGCTGCTGTGTACCTCTGACTTACATCATCTCATAGTTTCTCTGGAGCATTTCCTTATTTCTGGTGGTACAAAGAGCTCCAGGTTCCTCTTGTATATTTCCTGTTCCAGTCCTAGACTTGGCCATTTCTCCAAAGAGTCTTGGTTCTTTTCATTGAAGGATGATGGTATTATAAAACAAGATCTGGCCGAGACCAGTTTGGCTCAGTGGATAAAGCGTCGGTTTGCGGACCGAAAGGTCCCAGGTTCGATTCCGGATGGGGGCATGTACCTTGCTTTCGGGCACATCTCCACTGTGGGGCGTGCAGGTGGCGGCTGATTGATGTCTCTCTCTCATCGATGTTTCTGACTTTCTATCTCTCTCCCTTCCTCTCTGTAAAAAATCAATAAAATATATTAAAAAACAATATCTGGGCACTAGGGTGTTCATTGATACCAGGGTGTCATTGCTTCTGGGCCTCAACTGACAGAGCAAGAAAATACCTATGTGTTTATGCTAACCCTGGTATATGCACATATCTATGCATGTTTTTATATATAAGCATCTCTGCAGTAAGCTAACGTGAGTTCATGCTGTGTGGACCACTGTAGACTTCCTGTGCTTGTTTCTAAGTGCCTGCCCTGAAAGTGAGAAGCCAGGCTCCCACCACCTACTGTTGGTTTACTTACCTGTTCGCTTCCAGTACCCAGGTGCAGCAGTGGCCGCTGTTCATCTGTGCCCCTGTGGAAAACAACACCTCTGCCTCTATCCTTTCAGACTGCACTCATTTCCAGTGTTACTTTAAGTTATGTTGCTTAAAAATATAATGGGAGTTTTATATCTTAATGAACAAGAGGATATCAAGTTAACTTTTCTCTGTCTGATTGATTGGCAGGAGAGAGAGGGGGAGAGAGAGAGAGAGAGAGAGATTTGTCGTTCCACTTATTTATGCCTTCATTCTTTTATGTGTCTGATTGGGGATGATGCTCTGACATGAATGCCCCGGACAAACATGTCATTCATGCAGTAGGGACTTGCTGTGTTTCACACTACATAAGGAGTTGGAATAAGACATGTATGTCTCTGCCCCAAGGGGCTTTATCCTTTTATTAATTCCCGTTGATTCAGTCTAAACATTCAAATAATCTGAGAAAAATCGAAAGAACATTTAGTAAAGTCAAAATGTTCTGTGTACCAAATGGTTTGCTAGTTATGTTTTTAATTCCTTGAAGCCTAAGGAAACCAACCAAAAACTAGATTTTTCTCTTAGAAGCTGCTTCTGAACCTGAGAGGCTTTTTGTTTATGTGCTTCTAATGATATAGCTGCTGATAGGTGTCTGGATGGAATTACCCTGCTCTGATTTCTGTGACAGATTTCTCTATTCTCTCTCATTCCTTTGGCATGCTAAGAAGTCAGTTTCTTCATTTATGTGCATTTGGCATGTGTGATGCACAGACATTTCCTTCTCAGTGTTTTAGGAAAACTCATATTCAGAGATTGCATCCCCACAATCATCTTCATAGATAAAAAAACAAATTGTATTTTATTTTAGAAATAATGCCCTCCCTAAACTTAGTCCAGTTATGGCTTTTTCTCATTGTTTTAGATTGGAAGCAATGGGATACAGCACTCTGATTATGGAAGAGGAGGTATGCCGGAGGGAGTGACTTCTCTGAAGGGTGCCGCTAGCTGGGAACAGAGCAGTGGCCCAAACCTGGACCCCTGCCCTTTTCTTAAACCAGAGTGAGGTCCCTTCCTAGGCCCCTCCACACCCACTTCACCCCTGCAGTAAAGTGCAATGGCCCAGCTTTCACACAATGGCCCAATAGCAAGCAGAGAGACGGGGGACATAACAGACAACAGATGTCACTGCAGCAGGTGTGCAGCTTGCAGTTTCCCCCAGGAAAGACGGGGCTGGCGTCAGGACCCTGCCCATGTGCTGGCCTTGCATGGCCTTGAGTGAGCATCAGTCCTGGGCTCCCATTTTCACTCTGATCCGGGGTCTCTCCTGGAACTTAGTTCTCTATTTCCACCTCATACCCTGAGCCCCACAGGATGCCCTCTAAGGCCAGGCAGCCTTCATGTCAGAATGAACATTTAAATATACAGGGAGCATTATAAGGCTTTTTGCTCATTTCTAGCTTTACTTCATGTACCTGTGCCTCAGCCTGGGGTCTCTGCAGAAAAAGGGCTCCTGCTCCTGGGCCTCATTGCTGTCAGTATTCATGGTATGCCTCCTCTAAGTGTGTCTACTCTGTGTTAAGTTTCAGGGCTCTCGGGGTGGGGGCGGGGGCATCCGCTGTTAGTGTGGGATCCCCAAAGATACTGTCAGTCACCATTTCCCGGAAGTGTTCCCTGCCATGGATATCCTTCCTCTGCTCTTATAACACAACTCAATAGAACACATCCCCCAGTTGAAAAAAAGCCAAAGCCCCGAAGAGTTGTCGCAAAAATAAAGGGACCACAAGAACCCAGCAGAGTAGGCCATTTGTTTGATGCGCTGTCAACCAATGTGTTAAGGTGAGAAGACAGCCTCGCACCCCACAGGATAGGAAACCTGGTGACCAGGACTCTAAAGGGCACCTGTCCTACATGATAAAGGTGAATTGGAAGTTAGCCTGCCTGCTGAGGGAGGGAAGAAGGTGAAAGAAGAAAGAGCAGGGAAATGGAAGGAAGGAGCAAGCAGGCTCCTGCAGGTTTGCAGCCAGAGCTATACCCGGGAGGCTTCCTGGGAAGTAAGTCCAGCCAAGGCCGCAGAGCCCTGTCTGCAAGAAGACAGCAGTGGCATGAGAAAACGCCTGCGGATGGTGCTGGGCATGGTGACAGCGCAGGTCAGCTTACCCAGGCACATGAGGAAATGTGCACCAGTGCCAGGTGCCATTGAAACTTCAGGTGGGATAGACTGATCCTAGAGCTTTCAGGTATTAGAACAATCTGATACACATCAAGCAAATTTGCTGTATATTAACTGTCAGTATAGGAAACTATAAAAAGTATAACATACCTTTTTCTGAGATAGTCATACCATTGTAAAGTTTAAAATCTACAGTTCAGTGAATTTATGTGTGAGGGAGAGAGAGAAGGAGAGAGAGAGAGAGAGAGAGAGAGAGCTCCACAGATCAAGATAGAGGAGAGCAAACTTCCCGTAAAGAGCCAAACCGTATACATTTTAGGCCTATGGACAGGCCATGTGTGGCTGAGTGGGCATGGCTATATTCCCATACTCCTTTTTAAGAGAACGCAGGGCAGTGTGCAGGACTTACCCAGAGCCAGTTTGCTAATTGAAACACAACCTTCTCAGCATTCCTAAAGTTCTTGCCTACCCTTTCCCCAGCAGAATTAACCACTATTCTGACTTGCACCTTCATCGTTGAATTTTACCTGCTAACATTGTTTTATGCACTTTTATGTATGTTTTATTTCTTTTTAGTAAAAAATCTTGTTCATAAAGCGGTTTATCATAGAATTGTATTATTTTTTTATGTGTGAAGTACTTCTATTTTTTTATATTTTTTAAAATAAATCTTTATTGTTCAGATTATTACAGATGTTCCTCTTTTCCCCCCTTAGCTCCCCTCCACCTGATTCCCCACCCTCACCTCGCCCTCTTCCCCCTTCCCCCACCCACTGTCTTCATCCATAGGTGTAAGATTTTGTCCAATCTCTTCCCGCACCCCTCACACTCCCTTCTCCCCAAGAATTGTCAGTCCATTACCTTTCTATGCTTCTGATTCTATTATATTCACCAGTTTATTCAGTTTATCAGATTATTTTATTCACTTGATTTTTAGATTCACTTGTTGATAGTATGTATATGTTGTCACTTTTTGTTCATAATTTTTATCTTTACCTTTTTCTTCTTTCTCTTTTTAAAGAATACCCTTCAGCATTTCATATAATCCTGATTTCATGGTGATGAACTCCTTTAGCTTTTTCTTGTCTGTGAAGCTCTTTATCGAACCTTAAATTCTAAATGATAGCTTTGCTGGGTAGAGTAATCTTGGTTGTAGGTTCTTGCTATTCGTCACTTTGAATATTTCTTACCACTCCTGTCTGGCCTGCATAGTTTCTGTTGAGAAATCAGCTGACAGTCATATGGGTACTCCCTTGTAGGTAATTAACTGTTTTTCTCTTGCTGCTTTCAAGATTCTCTCTTTGTCTTTTGCCCTTGGCTTTTAATTATGATGTATCTTGGGGTGGTCCTCTTTGAATTCCTCTTGTTTAGGGTTCTATGTGCTTCCTGGACTTTTAAGTCTATTTCTTTCACCAGGTAGGGGAAGTTTTCTGTCATTTCTTCTAATAAGTTTTCAATATTTTTTTCTCTCTCTTCTTCTGGCCCCATAATTTGGATGTTGGGATGCTTAAATTTGTCCCAGAGGCTCCTTACACTATCTTCACATTTTTGGATTCTTGTTTTCTTTTCTTTTCTTTTTTTTTTTTTCTGGTTGGGTGTTTTTTGTTGCCTTATATTTCAAAGCTTTGGTTTGATTCTCGGGGTCCTTTGGTGTACTGTTGAATTTCTGTATATTCATTATTTCAGACAGTGTATGCTTAATTTCTGACTGGTCCTTTCTATTTTTCTTTCTTCTTTTTTTTTGGCATTCTCATTAAGATCCTTAAAGGTCTCACTGAGTTTCTCAGAGGTTTCTAGAAAATTCTTGAGTAACCTTATAACTGTGGTTTAGAACTCTATGTCTATTAGTTTGCTTTCCTCCATTTCTTTCATTCATGACATGTTTCTTTATCTCTGCATTTTGGCTACTTTTTTGTGTTGATGGAATGCCTTTGTGAGGTAGGTGACCTATAGAACCCAGTGATTCAGCATCCCCAATCACCTGAGGTAGATACTCTTGGTGCACGCCTTTGTAGGATGAGTGCAGTCTTGTTGTAGTTAAGCCTTGATTGCTGTTGGCATACTGGGAGGAATTAACCTCTAGGCCAATTGGCTGTGGGGATCTGCTGTGTCTATAATGGAAGAACTGCTATGCTTGAAACACCCTTATGGGACAGGACTTGTCCCAGTGGGGCTTTGGTGCACATTGAGTCTGCCTCTTGAGTGTGTCACCTATGGATATGAGGAGTTGAAATTTGGTGTCGTCTCACACTGACTAGTAGGTACACTGGCTCCTAGATCTCCAAGAAAGTGCAAGTCAGCTACTATCTGAGGCCACCCAGCAGGAGCTACAGTGAGATCTGCAGATTTCTCCTCTTTGCTTGGGGTTTGGAAGTTTTGGAGCTGTCTGATTGAGCTTCAGTTTGTTAGATTAAGCTGCGATAGGGCAGGCCATTCATATGCAAAAGCTGCTATGCACAGTTTGGATAGGTTTGTAAATTGGGCGGGGCGAGGTCTCAGGGAATCACTAGGGCATGGCAAACAGAGATGGCTGCCAGTCAGCCCTCTCTACATCTCCACATTTCCGCATTCCTGCATCCCACACCCCAGTGCAGTAAATGATTCCTGCGTGAACCTCTGCGAGAAAACCACCCTCACTTTCCAACCCAATGGCAGATAGTCCAGCTTCTCCCCGTAGGAGTCTGTGTCCCCAGAGTCTCCCCAGAAACTGGAGTTCAGAGCAGTTGGGAGCTTTTGTCTCCCTTCAGATTGAATAAAACAGTTGCATCAAGTCGCCAGCCATCAGCCGGATTCAAATGGCTCAGTATCTCTACTTTTCTGCACTTGTGCAAGTCCCACCAGGTCTCAACACTCTTTTCTCTTTCCTTCTAGTTGTAGAACTTCTACTCAGCCAGCTTTCCGGTGGTTCTGGGAGATAGATGTTTTGTCTTTTAGTTGTAATTTTGGTGTGGTTGTGAGAGTTAGCACATACAGGTGTATCCCTTATGCTGCCATTTTGGTTTTTTAGAACTGCATTACTTTAGAGCTATTAGAACTATTGTTCAATATCATGAGTCCCAGCTGAGGTGGAGGCCTATGCAGGCTCTGCAGACCCCCGAGCGGGTGTGGCGGCTCTGACTGCAGTTCACAACTTTCAGGATTCTTGCCTTTATCTTTGGCTTTCAACATTTCAACATTTTGACTATGATATATCTGGGTACAGATCTCTGCATTTTTCCTACTGTGAGTTTGTCAGGCTTCCTGGAAAATTTTTAGATTAATGTTTTTCATCAAATTTGGGAAGTTTTTAGTCATTAATTCTTTTTAAAAAAATATGTATTTTTACTTATTTCAGAGAGGAAGAGGAGGGAGAGATAGAAACATCCATGGTGAGAGAGAATCTTTGATCGGCTGCCTCCTGCACGCCCCCTGCGAGGGATGGAGCACATAACCCAGGCATGTGCCCTTGACTGGAATCGAACCTAAAATACTTGAGTCTGCCGGCCGACGCGTTATACACTGAGCCAAACCAGCCAAGGCAGCCATCAATTCTTAAAGCATGTTTTCTGTCTCTTTTCCCTCTCTTCTCCCAGTGTCCCCGTTTTGCATGTGTTGGTGCACTTAATGATGGTTCACATTTCTCTGAGGCTCTATTCATTGTTTTCTTTTTTCCCTGTTTTTCAGATTTCATGATCTTTATTGATCTGTCTTCACGTTCACTGATTTCCTCTCCTCCCAGCTCAAGCTTCTCTAGTGGTTTCTCATGTTGGTTATTGCACTTTCAGACTCCAGAATTTCCATTTGGCTCTTTTTAAAAGGGTTCACTGCTTTATTGGTATTCTCACTCTGATGAGTAATGGTTATTATAAATGTTCCTTTCTTTCTCTAAGCATGGTTTCCTATAGGTCTTTGAACATGTTCATAATAATGCTCAGCCAGGTCTGAGCTTCTGCTTAGCCCTCTCAGCAAACAAGGCTTTTAAGAGCTTTGCTGCTCTGTGTATGACTTGGGGAATGCTCTCACATCTCCAGCACATCCTCTGACTGCTCCTCAGTGGGGGTAGCCCCATCCATGTCCTCTCTTGGATCCCCAGCAGCAAGTGGGATCTTCTGAGGGCTCTTCTTCCCCTGGTTTTCTGGTAAACGAGCTAGTCTGCTATTTTGCTTTTTGCTACTAGTCTCATGGAACTACTAGCTCCCTGGTAGTTGCTTGCCACTAAGATCATTGTTTTTGACATGTTGAGTAATCTAGGTTTGGATATGTTTTGTGTAGCTGTTTTTAACCAGGAACAGGTAAGATTTTCCATAATGAAGTTTGGAAAGCTTTTACTTTTGTTTTTTTTTCGGAATACTGCTATTTTTATTTTCAAAAACACACTTGCAAGAACACTTTTATATAACTGTGGATGAAAGGGGCCATGTGGTGACCTGACAAGCTCAGGGGAGGCCTGTGTGGCAGTCTTGCAAACTCAAGAGATCTAAAGTCACCACAAAGGATGGTCTGAAATTAAACTCTAACTAAAAGCAGTTATGGTGGGCAGTTCAGTATCTTTCCTGACAAGGTCAACCTTTATCTTAACTGAGCCTATTTATCTTTTTTTTTTTTTTCCTATTTGTCTTTTGGTGTCTATAATAACATACCCTTGATTGTCTGGGTAACTTGTAATTCCCCTTCTTCTGGATCCCTTGGGGCACAACCTAATGTGTTGGGTACCAGGACCGATACCACAGATTCCTTCACTATTACCATGTTAATTGTCCTGTAACCATCTAAGTATGTGTCTATCATTTTACTTTTTACCCAATTCCAGGGGTTTCCCTGCTTTGCTTTCTCCAACCTCTCTAGTCTATCACCAATGGATTTCATGTAACCCACCAATGTCCCTTTCCTTTTATTGCAGTGTATAAATACAGATATAATCCGCCATTCTCTGGACCATTATCTCAGTCCATTGAGGTTCTGCTTCCTGCCCATTGTCGACAGTTTGGCTCCAATAAACTCACAAAAATCCTTTACAGGTTTGAATGTTTTCATGTTAACATTATAAAGTAGAAGATGGCAAAACAACTAACAAGGGTGGGTTTATTCTTTTTGAGCAAAGCCTCCAGCTCACTATAACTCTGGCAGCCTGGCTCACGTGGTCAGATGCTCTTCTGGTGGCGGCCTGATGGAGATGGGCTGGGCTCCCACCAAACTTTCCCAGGCACACCGTTGCATTTTATAACAATTTATCTTTTTTTTTTTTTCAATTTATCTTTTTTGATGAAACTATTAACAGATGTGTCCTTCTCCCCACCCCAAGTGACCCTTTTTAACCCACCTGAATCTGTGTCCCTGGCCTTCACCACTCTATGGTCTGTGTCCATGGGTTATGCATATATGCATACAAGTTCTTTGGGTAATCTCTTCCCACTTACCCTGCCTTTTCCCTCTGTGAATCTTTAGTTTGTTCTCTGCTCCCATGGCTCTGGATCTATTTTGTTTGTGAGTTTATTTTGTTCATTAGCTTCCACATATGAGTGACATCATGTGATACTTGTCTTTCTTTGGCTTATTTCACTTAGCATGATACTCTCCAGATTCTTCCATGTTGTCTCTAAGGGTAAGAGATCATTACTTTTTACTGCTACATAATATTCCATGGTATAAATGTACCATAGCTTTTTTGTTGTTAATTCTTACTGGAAGCTATTTCTTCCATTGATTTTAGAGAGAGTGGGAGGGAGGAAGGCAAAGGAAAGAAGAGATAAACATTGATGTGGGAGAGCCACATCAATCAGTTGCCTCCCATATGCAACCCAACTGGAGTGGGGAACCTGTAGCCTAGGTATATGCCCTTGACCAGAATCAAACCTGGGACTCTTTGGTTCTTGGCTGATGCTCTAGCCACTGAGCCACAAGCCAGGGCAACCTCAGCTTTTTTATCCACTTTTTTTCTACTGATGGGCACTTGGGCTGTTCCAGATCTTAATTATTATAAATTGCACTTCTATGAACATAGGGGTGCATATTTCTTTCTGATTGGACACCAATTTTAGAAAATGGAGGACCAAAGGTCAGTATTGTTACTCTTCTGGATAAATATGAAAGGCTCGAGCTCATTAACTGCCCAGTGCTTTCAGGTGTGTAGCCTGCTCTCCAGGTGACTGACAGACTGACATGCCCAGCCAGGAGCTCCAAGTGGCATGTTTAGAGCAGTAATTCTGCACTTCCTGTAGGCACCAGAATGCCCTAAATGCTCAGGCGCCACAGATATACAGACCGAGCTGCCATCTCTAGCCTTTCAGCGCTGTACCCTTTTGTAGTCCTTCACCTTACGAAGAGAAGGCAGGTCAGTGCAAGATCCCTAACAGGAAAGCTCTCAGCTTTCAGGGGCCCCAAACTGCCTTCATTGTCACAGGCTCCCTCTGGAGCTCATGTAACTGCATCAAGTCAGCGGATTAAGTTCAGGAGTTGGGGAGAGTGTTGGAGTAGGCAACGTGTACTGATGGGAAGCTTGTCAGTGAAAGATGCGATCCAGTTTCAGTCAACAGGCCCGCCCACCAGGGCCTGCCCCTGAGATAGTGCATGGATGGCGCAGCACGCTCACCACTCCCACTCGGTGCTGGGTAGCTTTATTGCAAATTATACAATCTTGCTGCAGGGCTCACACAACAGGAAATGACAGCTGTAGGGACCAGCTCATCATTATTTTCAAGTTCCTCACATGTTAATTGCACTTAAACTTAAATATGCAGTGAAAGAAAGATACATTTATAAAGATATTTAAAGAGAAGTTTGCACTTGGATTTGCCTTGCTTGGTTATAAAAATTCACAACCATCTTCCCACCTAAGGTCTTCATAAGGGTTTCTCCTCCCCTGGAATTGGGCTAGTAGAAAGGGCAGAAGGGTTTACACAATGTGACTATTGCTGAGAAGCACAAGAGGAAAGCCTGGTGCAGCTGGGGGAGGCGGGCTCCATGCTGACCCCACGCAGGGACATGGGGATGCGGGGATATGGGCCTGTGTGATGCCAGAGCTGCATTCAGATGTCCTTCCCGCAGTCGGGGCACAGGATGTCGTCCCTCTCAGTGAGGAAGCCGCGGCCCACCAGCGACAGGGAGCATTTCTTGCAGTTGAAGCAGTCGTTGTGCCACTGCCGCTCCTCGAAAGAGATGTACTTTGTGCCGCCAAGTCCTGTCAACGGAGAAGAATGACACGGATGAACACAGCAGGGCTGGGTGCTAGGGCTGCACCAGAAATTCTGGTTCTCTTTCTGGGAGTAGGATCCAGGCACAGCCCAAGGAGCTCAGGACTCTAAGGAGAAACAGCTAGAGTGCAGCGTGTGGAACGCACCCCAGTTCCAGAGCCCGTGTGCCCACCAGAAGGCACTCAGACAGCTGAGTGCCCTCACCAGGGCGTGTGGCTGGCACCGACTCAGTGCATGAACTCACAAGGAGGGTAAAGAGAAAAGGTTCCTTTTCTCTGGATTGTCTGGGAAAAACCACACAAAAGAAACAATAGGTGGGTGTGGAGGAGGGGGTGCACTTCCTTGAGACAAGCCCCAGAAGCGGACCATGAGGTGGTGGGAGTTGGGCAAGGCAAAAGTTTCTTGGTACTGGTGGGAGACAGGAGTCAAGGCGAGAACAGCTTTAGGAGGGTGTGTGGGCTGCAGAGAACTGTCTCAGATTCTAAATGAAATGGTGGAAACACTTTTCAGTTTGGGTGCTTGGCCCCCGGTTTGATGACTGATCCCTGTCACATGTCTGAGGGGCACTGCTGGTGTCACAGCATGTGAGTGCTGTCTCGGAGCCCCGGGAATGAGGTGGATCAAAATCTTGCTATCTTGGACTTGGGATAAATTCTGATGGGATTTAGATCATGAATTGCAATTAGAGTTCTTTCTAGAGTTTATGGTCTAATCTACCACATTAAACATAAGACAGCCGCACTGACTACTCCACTGGCACAGGTTGAAGTCTCAGACTAGCAATGAGAAGCCTGTAATTCGTGGAAAGGTAGTTGCTTTTGTAACTTAATTGTCAAGGCTGAGATTAGGCATTAAATCTCTAATGGGGAGACCAGGCCTTGGTGCTTACCCCTCGTCTGGACAGTGAGGGCTGGGAGACAGGCAGACCTCATTCACTGTGCTTCACTGCGTCACATATGCTGTGTTCTTTATACACTGAAGGCCAGATCCTCACCAGCAAAAAGCTTACAACTCACTTTATTGTGACACTGGCTGCACTGTGGTGGCCTAGACTCCAGACTGAACCCACAATGGCTCCAGGTATGCCTTACTTGTTTTTCTTTTCTTTTTGTTACAGAAAGAGAGGAAGGAAGAGGGAGAGGGAAAGAGCAAAGCATTGATGTGAGAGAGAAACATTGATCGCTTAAGCACCCGATTGGGGATGGAACCCACAAGCTTCTGTGCTGGTGTAGTCTCCCACTCTCCCGACCTAGCCGTGCCCCGATCTGTGTGGCCACTTGTGGTGAACCCTCCCGAAATGGTAGTCTGACCAGCCGTCTGGTCCCCCACACTGAATTCCTGTGTTTCATAATTTAGGCCAGTGCCTGTCTGCCAGCCTGCTTTGCCCAGCCTTTGGGGGAGAGGAAAGAACTACTCAGAAAGCTGGGCACAGGGCAAAGGGTGGTGCACACTGGGGAAGCAGCACTGCACAGATGTTTGCTACAGACACACAGACTGCGGTTCTGTAGAGAACCCAGCCCAAAGCAGAAACAGAAGGCCCCTGAAAACAGGCCATTCACATGGACATCAGTGCTCAGGTGAGCTGGATGGCACGTGTTCCCTAGGGTGCAAAGGAGTGGAAGCCGGCAGGAAGGTCAGCTCAGATGGAGGCCTAGAGCGCCCAGGAGTGTGGGCCAACCTCCACCCACTGCCAGGGGCATTATTGTACTTTGCAGATGCTGGGTTCTTACAAATCAAAGGCAAGACCGCCGCCAGCAACAAACACGACTCGCTTTACTGCAGGGCCCACAACCCAGCCCCCAACCTGTGCAATAAACCCACATGCTAGACTCTCACCCGTCAGCCTTGGCTCGAGAGGAGGGACAGGGCTGTGGGCTGGTGGCCCCAGACACTCACCGCTGATGGGGTTGGTGCAGCCAGCACACTTCTTGGCATACAGGTCGCAGAAGCAGTCTAGGCAGTAGGCAAACTCGTCCCGGGACGTGAAGCGCTGCCCAGACAGCGGCTTCTTGCAAGCAGTGCACACAAAGCACTCCCTGTGCCAGGGCTGCTCCCGGTAGGTGACCCCTCCAGCAGTGATGGGCTGGGGAAGCAAGAGGATAGGGGTCAGGTCCTGAGGCAGAACAGCCTCCAGGAAATGTCAGTTCTGGTTCAAGGTCACCGAGAAACTGCTTCCCAGCCCTCACAGTCCCTGCTGCAGACACTGGCTTCCTGCTAGTGATGTGCGTATAAGGTGCCCACCCTCCGTCCTCAGAGAGTGCTGGATGGGGTGTAGGTGTCAGGGCCAGGAGGCAATGCTGGGGTGAAGGTCGGAGCCTACAGTGAGTAGGGCGACCCTAACCTAACCCTGACCTTGATGGCCTGGGCCCGGGTCCACTTGTATGTAATGACTCAGATCTCCCTGGTCCAGTCACTGCTGTGGACAGAGCTGAGTTGGGGTCTCAGCTGCCTGCAGGCCGGCCATGCACGATGGAGGATGCTGCACTGGCACCTGCAGTACATCCTAAATACTGCTACCTGCCCAGGTCCTGCTCTAATCCTTATAGCGTCAGATATGACTTCCATCTTGCAGATGAACAAACTGAGACCCCGAGACATTAAGTGACTTGCCTGAGGATTCATAGCTAGTAAATAGCAAAGTATGTACAGAGTTCAGGACTTCCACCTATCCTGTATTCTCTTCATTAAAGTATAAGCCATTAATAATTATCCAACAAGTGCTTCTCTAAGGAGTAGAATTTATGCAAAATATGTTGGGTGGCAAAGTATCTCTGAGGCTACAGGGCATTTTTGTGGCAGATGCTTCATCTGGAACAGCCTCCCTCGCTCTGCCCATCCAGACTCCATGCCCCACCACAGTGGCAGGAAGGCATGCTTCTGGCATGAACACTGACAGGTGTGCTGATGAACACATGGGCAGTCCACATGGCATGCCTTCATTTCCCCTCAGGAACAGGACAGTGAGGTGGGGAAGAAGGCAGAGGCAGAGGACTCTCTAAAGGGAAGTTCTGTGGGTCTCACTGAGGAACAACAACAAAAAGGGAGTGCGTTGGAAAGAGGATTCTATGAAGGGATGAAGGAATAAACAGCATAGACACATGGTTGTGGGAGGAGGCATAGGAGAAATGGAATTCAAAATAGTAAAGAAAGAATGGAAACGAGAGAAGGAAAGGAGGTAAGACAGAAGAAAAACCTAATACTCTGCCCTTTGAAATGGTGCAGGCAGGTGACTGGCAGGGAATGGGGACACAGCACAGACAGAAAATGGACGGGAACTGGTCTGCACTTAGTCCGGTGACAGCAGGCCAGGGTGCTGGTGGCAGTGGAGGGTGCAAAGTCCTCACTGTGTCAGGACCTGTGTGTGTGAGCGGACACGGGAAATGAAGCTACACCTGAAGGGTACAGACGAGGGGTAGGGGGGTGAGGCAGGATAGGTGGGAGGGAGACGGCTTCCTCCGGGTGCAGGGCTCCGCCTCTCTAACCGAACAGCCGTTCAGCCATGGCCAGGGCTGCTGAAGATGGGTAACTGATGATCTGCCTTCCCCATTGGCCGTTCCCTGAACTTCACACTCTCACTGCCTCTTTCCTTTCACAACAGTTGGCTTCTGGCTTAGCTTCTTCCAGAGCAAGATAACAGAGAACACTCTGGATTCATGAGTTTTCCTCACATTGAGTCACACATGAGCATGCATCTGGGAAGGAAGGAAGGAAGGAAGGAAGGGAGGGAGGGAGGGAGGGAGGGAGGGAGGATTTTATCTCAGACCACACTGCTCATGCCTGAAAAGACTGGAAAACAGGGCCAGTGTCCGGAGCACATGAGAATTATGGACAGAGAGTGACAGAGGTGTAACTTTTGTTCTAGTGTCACAGCTGTCACCTCTTTTGGGAAGGGTGAGTGGGTGGGCCATGGACCACACTGATTCGTGTGTGCAAGGCCCAGCAGGCTCGGGTACCTTTTTGCACTGAACACACTGCAGGGCATGCTGCTTCTCATAGCAAGGCACACAGAAGTTCCGCTCATCCTTGGGGATAAAGCTCTTGGTCCCAATGGGCTGCTGACAGCGGTGGCAGATGAAGCAGGTCTCGTGCCAGCTGCTGCCCTTGTACTCCATCTTGCGGGTACCTGTGGTGACAGGCAAGAACAGAGTGGTGCTGTGACCGATGGCTGAGTGCAGTCAGCCCTGTGGCTGGCCACCCACTCGGTCTGCGCATACTAAGATGCTTCGCTCTCAAAGGCTCACCTCTAAGTGCGATGCTTTCTAGGTTGTAGAGAGGTACCCACTACTATATACCCAGGTCTTAGAACAATATCTGTACATACTCAGTGTATGTGTATGCACATGATATGAAAAATATTCTTGTCTCTCAGCATTGCAAAACACCAAGAAATCTGGCATAGCTCAGACTAATCCATGAATCTGGAGCAGAGTGACCTGCATGAATAGCTCTATTGCTAGGGGATGGAAATGGCAGGACAGAAGGAACCTGGAGCCCCCCCATGGGACTCAGTGAGGAGCCTCCACATCTCACCCAGCAAGGTGGTGCACACTGAGCTGTGATGCCCAGTGCCTCCCACACTGCACCCTCACTACTATTAAACTAGTGACATCTCATTTCCTTCAAAGTAACTATTATCATATGATATGTTCACGTAATTTCTTCAAATAGATTAAGAAGATGGAGAACAGAGGACTAAAAATGGCGGCAGAGTAAGTGGATGCTGCATGGACATAATCCCAGGAACAAACTGGAATTACAATTAAAATACAGAAAAAATTCCTGAAAAATCAATGGGAAACTCATAGGAGAGAACTCTGCTAGCTGAAGACTGAAAGTGGAGATTCCATAGAGACTGGTAGGAAGAGCTAAGGCACAAAAGGGCTGGTGGACACCAACAGATAGCACCTGAAATCTTGGAGCGATATCTCAGCTATGGAAGTGGGGGATGCCACTGAGAACTCTGGGATGTAATCTCCAAGCTGGGCTCCCCAGAAAAAAGCACCAGAACTGAGAAGGGTACCCATATAATATCTGGATGTGAAAAGGAGCAGGGTGCTGTCTGCCAGGGAGTGACAGCTGAAAATTCAGGCACCCTCATAAAAGGCCCAATGCACATAATTCCCTGTGGAGCCACCCATTTTGTGCTCAGACAGAGGGAGAGTGAAGTGGACTGGAGCTGTGAGAACAGAAGCTAGGACTGGGGACTCAGGGAATAGATCTCAGAAGGCAGAAACCCTAAGTTTCCTGGGCTGAGACATTGCTTCATATAGTGGAGGACATCTTTCCTACATAGACATCTGCATTTCCTAGGGAGAAGACAGTTGATCCTATTAGAAAACACCTTGCCCTGAGGCCACTTAAGAGATTAAAAATAACAATTAGATTCCTGGCAGAAGCAACTCCCCCACCCTCTTGCCAAACCTGAGGACAATTGTCTGGAGGCAATTCAAATCAGAATCCTATTAGTCTATAGACAGAGGTGGTCTCTGGAGGCTTTGAATCTTTTCCTGATCTAAGTAGTCAGAAACAGCCTTTAACACTGTCCTGAACTAGAGATTGAGTTGTGTAGAGGATCTACCTAATATGTAGACACAAACCTAAACAGACAACCAAAATGAGAAGATAAAAAAACAACCCCCAAATGAAAGAATTAGAGAATTCTCCAGAAGAGATAAATGAAGCAGAGATAAGAAATTTATATGAAGCAGAGTTCAGAGTAATGATGGTAAAGATGCTCAACAGCATTAAAAAAGATATAGTAACTATGAAAAAATAACAGTCTGAAATAAAGAATGACATAACACAAATAAAGAACACATTGGAAGAAATACACAGCAGATTAGGTGAAGCTGAGGATCTAATCAGTGAATTAGAAGACAGAGTTGAAAATATCACTCAATCAGAGAACCAAAAGAAAAAAAAAACCCACAATTAAAAAACAGAAAGATAGCTTAAGGGAGCTGTGGGACAATGTGAAATGTAATAATATTAGAATAGCAGGTGTGCCAAAAGAGGCAGAAAGGGAGAAAGGAATAGTGTTTAAAGAAATAATGGCAGAAAACTTCCCTAACTTGGTAAAGGAAAAAGACACACAAGTTCAGGAGGCACAGAGAGTCCCCAGCAAGAAGAACCCAAATAGGCCCACACCCAGACACATCATAATTAAAATGCCAAAAATTAAAGACAAAGAATCTGAAAAGCAGCAAGAGAAAAGAAAACTGTTACTACAAAGGATTTTCATAAGATTGACACCTGATTTCTCATCAGAAATTCTACAGGGAATGGCATCAAGTACTCATGGTAATGGAAAGCAAGGATCTGAGACCAAGATTACTATAACCAGCAAGATCATCATTCAAAATAGCTGGTCAAATGAATAGCTTCCCAGACCAAAAAAAAAAAAAAAGAGGCTAATGGAGTATATCACTATCAAGCCAGCATTACAAGAAATGCTAAAGGGACTGTTGTAATAATAAGAAGAAACAGAGGGAGAAACAGCCATACAGAATTAAAATGGCTATAAAAAGTATCTATCCTACCTACTGAAAGAGTAATATGGAAATTGACTGTCACTCCAACACACAAGATGGCTACCCCTATGTGGTCAAAGATCCTGCCTCCATGTGGACACAAGATGGCTGCAACAAGATGGCCAGCAGGGGAGAACAGTTGGAAGGGACCAGGCCTGCAAGGGAGGGCAGTTGGGGGTGATCAAGCCTGCAGGGGATGGCAATTAGGGATGACCAGACTAGCAGAGGAGGGAAGTTGGGGATGACTGGGCCTGCAGGAAAGGGCATTTGGGAGGGACCCAGGTCTGTAGGGGAGAGCAGTTAGGCAAACAAGCTGGCAGAGGAGCAGTTAGGCATCAATCAGGCTGGCAGGGGAGTGGTTAGGGGGTGATCAGGCTGGTAGGCAGAAGCAGTTAGGAGCAATCAGGACAGCAGGCAGGTGAGCAGTTGGGAGCCAGCAGTCCTAGATTGTGAGAGGGATGTTCCAGATTAAAGGGGGTGCAGGCTGGGCTGAGGGATACCCCCCACACCTGTGCATGGATTTCATGCACCAGGCTTTTAGTTAATAATAACCCAAGTGTAAAGGGATTAAATGCTCCAATCAAAAGGTGAAAGGTAGCTGAATGGATAAATACATGACTCAATTATATGCTATCAACAACAGACCCATCTCAAAACAAAAGACTCATAGAGAATGAAAGTGAAGGTATGGGAAAAAATTTTCCATGCAAATGGAAAAGAAAAAAAGCTGGAATTGCAATACTTATATCTGACAAAATAAACTTTAAAATGAAGGCCATTACAGGAGACAACAAAGGTCACTACATAATACTAAAGGGATCAATCCAACAAGAGGATATAACCCTGGTAAACATATATGCACCTAATATAGAAGCACCTAAATATAAACTTCCAGAGAACTTTAACAGAGATATCAACAACAATACAGTCATAATAGGGAACTCTAACATCCCTCTGATTTCACTAGATAGATCTTCCAGACAAAAACTTAACAAGGAACCAGTGACTCTAAAGAACACGCTAGATCAGGTGGATTTAATTAACATTTATAGAACATATCATGCCACTGCAGCAGAAAATACATTTTTCTCAAGTGCACAAGGATCATTCACAAAGATAGACCACATGTTAGAACACAAAACAAGCCTCTACAAGTTCAAGAAGGTTAAAATCGTATCAAGCATCTCTTAGATCACAGTGTAATGAAATTAGAAATCAATCACCCCAAGTAAATTCAAACACATGGAGGCTAACTAGCATGGGTTACCAACAAAATAAAGAAAGAAAAACTTCCTGGAAACCAATGAAAATGAATACACAACAACCCCAAATCTCTGGGACACAGCAAAAGCAGTCCTAAGAGGGAAGCTTATAGCACTACAGGTCTACCTCAAAAAAACAAGAAATATCAGATGTAAACTATTTAACCCTACAAATTAAAGAACTAAAAATAGAACAACAAAAAAAGTCCAGAGTAAATGGAAGAAAATAATAAAGACTGGAGCAGAAATAAATAACATACAGACTAAAAAACAATACAATAATCAATGAAAGTAAAAGTTGCTTCTTTGAAAGGATAAACAAAATTGATAAAGGCTAGCCAGACTCATCAAGAAACAAAGAGAGAGCACCCAAATAAATAAAATTAGAAACAAAAATGGAGAAGCAATCACTGACACCACAGAATTACAAAGAAATGTAAGAAAATACACTAACAAGCTGGACAATGTGGATAAAATAGACAAAATCCTAGAAAAATTTAATCTTCCAAAATTTAATCAGGAGGAATCAGAAAACCTGAATAGGACAATAACAACTGATGAAATGGAAGCAGTAATCAAAAAACTCCCAGCAAACAAAAGCCCAGGTCCATATGACTTCACAGAGGAGTTTTATCAAACATTCAAAGAAGAACTAACATCTATACTCCTCAAACTATTTCAGAAAATCCAAGAAGAAAAAACACTTCCAAATTCTTTTTATGAGGCCAGCATCACCCTAATTCTAAAACCAGATAAAGACACTGCAAGAGAGATAATTATAGGCCAATATCCCTGATGAACACAGATGCTAAAATCTTAAAAAAATATTAGAAAATTGGATCAAGCAATATATTAAAAATATCATACACCATGATCAAAGACACACTAGATCAGGTGGATTTGACTGAAATTTATAGGACATATGCCCATGCAGCAGAATATACAAGTAGTATTTATTCCAGGGATACAAGGATGGTACAATATTCATAAATCGATAAATGTGAAACATCATACAAACCAATTGAAAGACAAAAATTACATGATCATATCAATAGATGCAGAGAAAGCATTTGACAAAATCCAACACTCATTTTTTCAATTTAATAAATCTTTATTGCCCAGATTATTATAATGGTTTCTCCTTTTTCCCCTATAGCTCCCCTCCATCTGGCTCCCACCCCATTCTCTGCCCTTACCTCCCCCACACACTGTCCTCACCCATAGGTATATGATTTTTGTCCAGTCTCTCTCCACACACTCCTCACCCCTTTCCCCCTGAGAATTGTAAGTCCACTCCCTTTCTATGGCCCTGATTCTATTATATTCTATTCATCAGATTTTTATTCACTTATTTTTAGATTCACTTGTTGATAGATATGTATCTGTTGTTCATAATTTTTATCTTTATCATTTTCTTCTTCCTCTTCTTAAAGAGTACCTTTCAGCATTTCATATAATACTGGTTTGGTGTCAATGAACTCTTTTATGTTTTCTCATCCTTGAAGCTCTTTATCTGACCTTCAATTCTAAATGATAGCTTTGTTGGGTAGAGTAATCTTGGTTGTAGGTTCTTGCTATTCGTCACTTTGAATATTTCTTGCCACTCCTGTCTGGACTGCATAGTTTCTGTTGAAAAATCAGCTGACAATCGTATGGGTGCTCCCTTGAAGGTAATTAACTATTTTTCTCTTGCTGCTTTTAATATTCTCTCTTTGTCTTTTGCTCTTGGCATTTTAATTATGATGTGTCTTGGTGTGGTCCTCTTTGGATTCCTTTTCTTTGAGGTTCTGTGCACTTTCTGGACTTGTAAGTCTATTTCTTTCACCAGATGGGAGAAGTTATCAGTCATTATTTCTTTAAATAGATTTTTCAGTATGCTCTCTCTCTTCTTCTGGCACCTCCACAATTCTAATGTTGATACACTTGAAGCTGTCCCAGAGGCTCCTGACATTATCTACCAAATTTTTGGGTTCTTTTTTCCTTTTGCTTTTCCAGTTGAGTGTTTTCTGCTTCTTTGTATTTCAAATCTTTGACTTGATACTTGTGTTCCTCTAGTCTGCTATTAGGTCTCTGTATAATTTTTTTTTCAGTCATTGTATGTTTAATTTCTTTCTTTCTTTTTTTTTTTAGTTTTTGTTACATTTATTTATTTATATTTTAACAATTTTGAGATTTTTATAGCCAATTACAATCCAAGTCATTTTCTTTTTTTTTTAAATCAAATCTTTATTATTCAGATTATTACATTTGTTTCTCTTTTTTTCCCCTCCATAGCACCCCTCCACCCAGCCCCCACCCTCCTTCTGCCCTTAGCTCCCTCCCATTGATCTCATCCATAGGTGTATGATTTTTGTCCAGTCTCTCCCTGTACACCCTTCACCCCTTTCCCCCTAAGAATTAACAGTCCACTCCCTTTCTGTGCTCCTGATTCTATTATATTCACTAGTTTATTCTGTTGATCAAATTTTTAATTCACTTAACTTTTAGATTCACTTGTTGATAGCTATGTATTTGTTCATAATTTTTTGTCTTTTACCTCTTTCTTCTTCCTCTTCTAGAAGAGTACCCTTCAGCATTTCATATTACACTGGTTTGGAGTTGATGAACTCCTTTAGCTTTTTCTTATCTGTGAAGCTCTTTATCTGCCCTTCAATTCTGAATGTTAGTCTTGCTGGATAGATTATTCTTGGTTGTAGGTTCTTGCTATTCATCACGTTGAATATTTCTTGCCACTCCCTTCTGGCCTGCATGGTTTCTGTTGAGAAATCAGCTGAGAGTCGTAT